>JACEEZ010023140.1:237048-244548 GCA_016584305.1 Chionoecetes opilio
CTCTCTCTCTCTCTCTCTCTCTCTCTCTCTCTCTCTCTCTCTCTCTCTCTCACCAACTCAAGTGTCAATCATATACCAATAAAAAAAGCCACATAAAGTTTGTAATAATAAACCTATCTATCTATTTATTTCTCTCTCTCTCTCTCTCTCTCTCTCTCTCTCTCTCTCTCTCTCTCTCTCTTCCTCTCTCTCCTCTCTCTCTCTCTCTCTCTCTCTCTCTCTCTCTCTCTCTCTCTCTCTCTCTCTCTCTCTCTCTCCTCCTCTCTCCTGTAGAAGACACCACACAACCTCACTTCTGCAGGAGAGTTGTTGGCCAGCCTTGGTTTTCCCTCCTCGTGACCCTTGACCTTTGTTCCCTGCAGGCCGGTGGAGGTGTGACCGCCTACTCTTCTGCCTCCACGTCCCTCTCCATCCTCTCTCTTTCCTCCACTCAGTCCTCTACCTCATTCCTCCACTCATTCCTCCACTCATTCCTCCACTCAGTCCGCCACCTCTTTACTCCTCTCATTTCTTCATCTCACCCTCCTCAATCTTTCCTTCTCATTGCTGTACCTCTTTCCTCCTCTCGTGTCTTCTTCATCCCCGCCCCCCCCTCTCTCTCTCTCTCTCTCTCTCTCTCTCTCTCTCTCTCCTCTCTCTCTCCTCTCTCTCTCTCTCTCTTCTCTCTTCTCTCATCATACTCTTTTTTCTTCCTCCTCCTCCTCCTCCTCCTCCTCCTCCTTTAGCCTGGTGACCTTGACCTCCGTATCTTTAAAGTCGCGACAGGACAACAAACACCAAACACACACAACACACACACACACCACACACACACACACACACACACACACACACACACACACACACAACACACACACACACACACACACACACACCACACACAACACAACAAACATTAGACAGGGGTCATACATACATACATACGTACATTCATACGTACGGTACATATGAAAATACAGTTATATAAGGACATGCCAAGACAAAAGGTCGGTGATAGACACGTTTACACTGACAGGAACACAGATAGACAGGTTCGTACACACACACACACACACACACACACACACACACACACACACACACACACACACACACACACACACAACAAACAGGTTCATAATCAGACACACAGACAGACAGGTACAACAAAGTCCCACGCACATACACATAAGTTAGTTCACACAGACACACAGACAGTTATAGGTAGCGACAGGTGACCTAATTAAAGTGGAGCAAAACTTCCACCTGGGTAACAATGTACGGTGATGCAATAAGTGGATGCCCTCGAGCGTCCTGTATGTGGATAACAGTAGTGGTGGTGGTGGAAGGACGTTTCAACACCATTTGTAAACATCAATTGTTTACATCATCAATTGTTACATTTATTCATCAAATGTACGTCTGGTGGTGATGGTGGTGGTGGTGGTCAATATTATGTAGTAGGGATGGTGATGGTGGTGGTGGTGGCGAGATACAACACCACAGCCACTATCACCATCACTAGTAGTAATCTCAACACCAGTAACACCATCAGTCTATCTGGTGTTAACATTCTGTCCTCTGTTTTGAATTGTTTTATGTAGCGAAGCAACTTTGATATGGGGTCTTGTTGCTATCATTGTTGTTGTTATTGATGTCATTATTAGTAGTCTTAGTAGTAGTAACTAGTAACATTATTATTATTAGTTATTATTATTATTATTAGTATTAGTAGTAGTAGTAGTAGTAGTAGTAGGAGTAGTAATAGAAGTATTTTAGTAGGAGGGTTTAGATAGTAGTGTGGTGTTGAAGTGTGTGTGTAGTTGTGTGGGTTTGTAGTGTGTGTGTGTGTATGTGTGTTTGTGTGTTGCATGGATCACTACAATTTTCTGTTGCCTTGCAGGAAACACAGAGGTTTGCTTGGTGTTGGCCGAGAGCTTACCGCAAGACCAGCACAAGGAAAAAACAACAACTTTAGTGTTTAGTGTACAGAAGGAAACAATAACAAAGCATAAACCAATGTAAGAGAAAAATAATTCACTGAAACAATAAGAAAGGGAAACAAAAGTTGAAAAATAAGTGAAATTTCAAGTTGATATAAATGAAAACTATAAAAAAGAGATAGGTTTGCTAAATATAAAACGAACTTCCAAGTGATATTACGTCAGCCCGAGTGAAGATGTGAAGGAAAAGCTGGAGTGAGCGGGTTGGGTACAGTGAACGAGAACGGGAAGCAGGCGACTAATATTACAACAGAACGTGTATTGTTCTTAACATTGAACCGTTGACGGACCTTTAAGTGCTTACGTCACAGTGGAAAACAGTAACAGTGTCCCAGTAATATACCAACACTATAACTGCTGCCACCACTTTGACTCACCACACCACCACCACTCACACCACTTTTCTACTACTACTCGTTCGTACTCAGTAGTATTTTTATTTATTATGTGATGGTTGGTCCTCGCCCGTTAGTGGCGGAGGCTGAATTTTTATAGTGACACCTGTGATCTATAGGTGAAGGTCCGTTTTCTGTGTGATGTTTGGATTCTGAGTCAGGCTCATGCTGCCACCTGGTGCTCCCTCCGCCACACTTGTAGTCGCAGTCGGAAGAACAGGTATGCTTCATGTGAGTTTCTTCGGTCACTCGACGATTGATTTGACAGTTGCTCGTTGGTGGGACTTGAACTCGGTACCTTCTGCTCACCTACCAGGCTCTTGTCAACCGCATTAAAGAAGATTGAAAGAGTTGTTGTCCCCGGTAGGATTCGAACTCGGGACATGTGTGTGTCTTGGAGCTCACCACTCCAAGACGCTAACCACTCGGCCACCGCCTCCCTGTTGACGTAGTGTTACTTTCTGTTCAACTACAACAATAACTGCTACTACTACTACTACTACTGCAAGCAATCCATGAGGTGGGCAGCGGTGGTGGTGGTGGCGGCGGCAATGGCGGTGGTGATGGTGATGAGCTGAAAGAGAACATTTCCTGAAGTCAGCACAGAGGCCGCTGCGCTCAGCTGACCAGCAAGATGTGAATCACCTTCCTGACCTCAGACTGCTGACGCCCATTCCTGCAGCATGGTGAGTCCCCCCCATGAGTCACCTGAGTCACCTGAGTCACCTAATGAGTCAGTGGGAAGGGACAAGGAAGTAAGGGAGGAAAGATAGGACATTAGCGAAGGGGGAGGGAGAGAGGAGGTAGGAAGGGTCGTTGTCAAAGGGTAGGGGAGGAGAGGATAGCATTAGGGGGGGTAGTTATTAGGAGGGGGGGGGGTGCAGGGGGAAGGGGAACTAATCGTATAAAAGGAGATAGGAAAGGAAACACACACACACACACACACAATAACTCTTTATCATCCACATCAATGGGAAATTTGTTGTTAGAAAAAAAAGGTGTCTAGAAATGAATATTGACGACAGATTGTAGATAAGAGAAAGAGGAAACAAGGTAATGCAATAATAGGATCACAGCTGAACAATAAGCGAAAAGATGAACCAAGAACACTGCACAGACAAGATTACATGCCATTAAAATGTCTCCCACTTATCTACATGCAGACAAGGCAGATTATTGTGATTAAAGATAAGAAAATGCATATATACATTACATCTAAAGATAAGACACGCAATGAGAGAGAGAGAGAGTGTTAGTTAGTAAGTGAGCTATGTTCTTATGTTCTTATGTTCTTAAGAGAGAGAGAGAGAGAGAGAGAGAAGCAGTAAGGCAGTAATTGTTCAAAATCATACAGGATATCTTGAACTGATTTTGAACACTTACTGCTTTAACTTACCTACCTTTTTTTATGTCATGTTTGATTACTAACTGTTAAATTTAAAAAAAGTAAAGAGAGAGAGAGAGGAGAGAGAGAGGAGAGAGAGAGAGAGAGAGAGAGAGAGAATCACATGTCTAACCCACGCCCATTTTCCTACAGCTTGTGGCGGTGGGCGGTCGAGATAAGGGACAAAACCCACCCCGGCAGGAGATGGGTGTGGTGGAGGTGGGGGTGAGGGTGGTGCGGGGGCCGGACTGGAAGTGGGGGGAGCAGGATGGGGGGGCAGGGCACGCAGGCACTGTGGTAGAGGTGGGGCGCCCCGGCTCCTCCACCACCCCGGACAGGACGGTGGTGGTGCAGTGGGACGCCGGGGCTCGAACCAACTACCGTGTGGGCTACCAGGCGGCCCACGACCTTTTACTACTGGACAACGCGCCTGTTGTGAGTGACTTGTTGTTGTTGTTGTTGTTGTTGTTGCGTTTTCATGGCCTTCGTTAATTTACTAGTTTTTTTTATCTCTTAATTTTACTCGTTTTTTTATTTCTCTTATTTTTACTCGTTTTTTTTCTTTTTGTTAATTTTACTCCTTTTTTTATATTTGTGTTGATTTTACTAGTTTTTTTTTTATTTCTGTTCTACTCGTTTTTATTTCTCTGTTAATTTTACTCTTTTTTATATCTTAAATTTACTAGTTTTTTTTATTTCTCTGTTAATTTCACTCGTTTTTTTTATTTCTGTTAATTTTACTCGTTTTTTATTTCTCTGTTAATTTTACTAGTTTTTTATAATTTCTCTTAATTTTACTAGTTTTTTTTAATTTCTGTTAATTTTACGTTGTTTTTTTTCCCTATTAATTTTACTCGTTTTTTTTTATTTCTTTGTTAATTTTACTATTTTTTTTAATTTCTCTTAATTTTATTAGTTTTTTTTTATTTCTGTTAATTTTACTTTTTTTTTATTTCCCTGTTAATTTTACTCGTTTTTTTTATTTCCCTGTTAATTTTACTCGTTTTTTTATGTCTGTTAATTTTACTCGTTTTTTTTATTTCTGTTAATTTTACTAATTTTATTTTATTTCTCTGTTAATTTTACTGGGTTTTTTTAATTCTGTTAATTTAATAGTTTTTTTATTTGTTCATTTTTCTTTGTTTTTTTGTTGTTAAAATTTTAAGTTTTTTTTAAATTTCACTTAATTTTACTAGTTTTTTTATTTGTTCATTTTACTCGTTTTTTTTTATTTCTCTCTTCATGATGGTCTCTTTTTCTTTCCTGTTGTTTTCATTGCTTTCGTGTTTTTTATTTTTTAAAATTTTTTCATTCCCCATCCTCCTAAGGTCTTTTTTCTTGTTGTTTTCATTGCTTTCATTCTTTTCACTCCTCGGCTTTTCATTTCTCTTCCCCCACTCCTGGTCATTTTTTTCCCCTCTATCTTGACATAAGAACATAAGAAAATAAGGAAGCTACAAGAGGCCGTGAGACCTACACGTGGTAGTTCCTGTTACTTAACCCTACCTACATCCAACTTTCATCCCCATCCATGAATTTTTCTAGCCTCAATTTAAAGCTCCCTAATGAATCCGCACTAACTACCTGTCTACTGAGTCCATTCCAATCATTTACCACCCTATTTGTGAACCAGTTTTTCCCTATTTCTTTTTTAAATCTACGCTTTTCCAGCTTGAATCCTTCTTTCCTCTTTCCTTATCCTCACGACTAGCTAGAATGTGATGTTATGTCTTGGTTGCCTTGTCATGTTGTTATGTCATGGTTGTCTAACTTTGTGGCTGGCGTGGCGAGGAGATATGTCATGGTTGTCTAACTTTGTGACTGGCGTGGCGAGGAGATAAAGGTTAGGGGCTAAAGAACCACCACAATAGCAACCCTAATAGTACCATAATAGCAACCACCATGACCGAAGGAGGGATGACAGGTAAAGGTGGCGACATTAGTACAGGTGATTCACTCCTGACAAAGAGTTTACTGTTGATTTTTTGTATTTTAACCCCTTCACGACCAGATCTTCCCTTTGCTATAAAAAATCGTTGTTGTTAGCCATAAAATTACGAAAAGTAGCTTAAATATACCAAATTAGCTAGTGGACAAGGATAGGAAATAGGTCATATCTATAAAATATTGCTTATATTCACAAAATTCGTCTTATGGTATACCCAAAGTACAATGGAAATTACGTTCTGGGCCTCAAGGGGTTAATTAAGAGTTTGAAATTGGGTGTTTTGGTGAAAATCATCGTAAGTGAATAGAAAAGTCAGGCGTGAGAAAAAAAGAGAGAGAGAGAGAGAGAGAGAGAAGAGGAAAAGGAGAGAGGAAGAGAGAGAGAGAGAGAGAAGAGAGAGAGAGAGAATTCAGGTAAGAGAGCAGTGTGTGATGGTGTGAGAGAAAAGAAAGCGAAAGAAGAAAGAAGCAGGAAACAGAAAAAAAAGAAAAAAGAGAGAGAGAGAGAGAGAGAGAGAGAGACATTCAGGGTAAGAGAGGAGTGTGTGATGGTGTGAGAGAAAAAGAAAGTGTAGAATATTGTGGTATAGAAGAGATAAAGGGTTGGGAAATACTTAGATACTCCTTTAAACATTAGAATTAGAAGTAACATTTTGCTATTGAGATGTATGTAGATTCAATGGGTTTCTTGGAGGTAATGGTGAGTTGTAAGGTGGAAGACGAACATTACAAAGGAGATTATTGTCTATAGAGGTAAAAATAGGGTTGTTAGAGGGAATGATAGTGTGTATGTACAAAGAACCCTTAAAAAAAAAAAAAATCCCCCCCCAAAAAAATAAAACTAAAATAAAAAGACCCCTAAAAAAATATCAACAAAACTTCCCTTTCAAAAAAAACTTCAGAAAACAAGTAAACTGTCATTATATTGTTTTATTACTATGAGGCGTAAGTAGATGTAGTCAAAAAGGTGATTTTGTGGAGGATTTAAGGGTCGGGGGGAATGGCATGACAGAGGAGGCGTAACTCTAGACGGCTAAAAGGTTAAAATTCAATAAGTTATGGCCAGGATACACGAGAGAGAGAGAGAGAGATGAGAGAAAAAAAGAGTAAGAGGAAGGATGAGAGAGAGAGAGAGAGAGAGAGGAAGGATGAGAGAAAAAAAAGAGAGTATGAGAGAGTAAGGAGGATGAGAGAGAGGAAGGAGAGAGGAAAGGAGAGAGAAAAAAAAAGAGAAAAAAGGAAGGATGAGGAGAAGAGAGGAGAGAGAGAGTAAGAGGAAGGATGAGAGAGAGAGAGAGAAGAAGAGAGAGAGAGAAAAAAGGGAGGAGAGAGAGATAGAGAGAGAGAGAGAGAGAGAGAGGGGAAGGATATAAAGGACAGGAAAGAGGGAGGGAGGCGCAGGAGGAAGAGAGGTACGAACTTTGCTTGACCGACTGACTGTGCCTTAGTGCCTGTCTGCCTGACTGACTGACTGTACGGCCTACTGACTCACTTCCTGAGTGGCTGACCGGCTGACTGTGTGACTGACTATATACGTAAATACCTGATTAACTGACACCTACTTCTTGACTGATTTTCTAACTTATTGGTTAACTGAGTGACTGAGTGACTGACTGACTGACTGATTAACTTCCTGAGTGGCTGACCGACTGACTGTGTGACTGACTATATACGTAAATACCTGACTAACTGACTGATTTTCTAACTTATTGGTTGACTGACTGAGTGGCTGACCGGCTGACTGTATAACTGACTATATACGTAAATATCTGACTGACTGACTTACTGGTTG
>JACEEZ010023140.1:249548-354548 GCA_016584305.1 Chionoecetes opilio
TCAAAGACTACTCTATATGTATAGAGTAGTCTTTGTACTACTATACTACTACTACTACTATTACTACTACTACTACTACTACTACATCTACAACTTCTCTTTCTCCTGTAGTAATATCCTTTGTCCCCTGCAGGCATCAAGCATCCCAGCCACATATGTGATGGGTGTCGGCAGCAGGCCATCGCAGGGATACGGTGGGAATGCAGCTCGTGTTTTGACTATGACCTCTGTACTATCTGCTACATGGGGGACAAACATGACCTTTCACACCCCTTCATCCGCTACGAGACGGCCTCCTCCAAGGGGTGAGTACTGAGAAGGCTAAATAAGGGAGGGTGTGACAGTAGAATAGACGAAATTTTGTGAGTGGTGTGGGTCTTATGGCTCAGCTAGGAAGACAAGTGACTGGAGGCTTACCGTCAATAACACTATAGTCGCCACTGCACTAATGTCACCAGGCGCTATATAATATGAATTTTAGCATCACTACTGACTTGTATGGGCCACTGAAGACATTAGGCATTGACAGACTTCATTATTGCTCCTGATTGATATTGTATGGTGTGACTGGAGGTCGTATTCCATTGGTTGAATGTTCGGCAAGTTGTGGGGAAAACCTTTCTGGATGTAGTTTTGTGGTGGTTCACTATGAATGATCAGTCTTGAGGGGGGATTTAGGCTTTAACCCCTTGAGACCCAGAACGTAATTTCCATTGTATCATTATCAGTAATAGATATCATCATCAAGGGTATCATTAACGCTTTTTTGTGAATATAAGCAATGTTTTGATAGATATGACCTGTTTAGTATTCTTGCCCGCTAGTTAATTTGGTATATTAAGTTACATTTTCGTAATTTTATGGCTAACAACAGACGATTTTATATAGCAAAGGAAAGATCTGGGCGTGAAAGGGTTAAGGTATGTGAAGTGGGCCATCTGTGTATGTGTGTGCTGGGAGTGGGGGGAGGGAGGGAGGGAGGGAACATAAAAGCCTCTCACAGCTCCTCCAAATTACAACACAAGCAAACTTCTATCAAACTCTACATTCATATGTGTTGGAAGGTTGTGGTGTCTGCCTCGCATCAAGTACTTGTTACATCACATTTTTCTTCTGCTATACAAAAGATGAACTGAGTGACTGGTAACACAAGCATGATTAAGAATATTGAAATACCAGTCATTAAAATTGTATTCATGAATCAGGTTCTTGCATTTGGTACAGACTAATTACGTCACAAACTATCCAATTAATTAAAATCAATTAGAGCTTATAATAACATAGATATATATGTCCAATCAAGTGTCTGCTTTAACCCCTTGAGGCCCAGAACGTTAACCCCTTGAGGCCCAGAACGTAATTTCCATTGTAATATGACCACCATTAGATGATTTTTAATTAATTTAAACAATGTTTTTTATAGATATGACCTGTTTAGTATCCTTGTCCACTACCTAATTTGGTTTATTTATAGTTACTCTTCGTAATTTTATGGCTGACAACATACAATTTTTTATAGCAAAGGAAAGATCGGTAAATGGGGCGTGAAGGGATTAATGTAAACTAAACCATTCCCACCCCATTGCGTGTGTTGAGGTGTGAGGTAAGTCAACAAACACCTTGACTCACACCACAATGCTGTCGTCCACAGGGCTGAGGTGGGAGCCAGAAAAAACGCAGAGAAGATCCCACTGCAGGGTATTTTCAGCGGTGCCAAGGTGCAGCGAGGACCCGACTGGGATTGGGGGAACCAGGATGGGGGAGAAGGTAAGCGTGTCGTGGTGTTCCCTCCCACGAGCCCCACAGTCCCCTTGTATCTCCGGTACTGAGGAGTGTTGCAGGGGAGGTGTGGGGTGTGGGGGAACATGGTTGATTAGACTTGATAATGCCACAGATCTGCTTTCACTTCTTAATGCTAGTTGGTTTAAGATCACTGTCATGTTGTCTGTATGTCTTTTGGTATGATGTTATGTTATGTGAGTGAGTTAGCAGCATAAGGGGTTTTACTGTACTTCTGTAAATGTAATATGTGCCTTGTGTGCAGTCGCTGTCTGCCTTAGAGCACTCACTACCCTTATGGAAAGAAGGTAGTAAATATTTATTGTTTTATATATTTTCTCTGTCTGAATTACACTATATTTCTACCTTTCCTATCTTCCTATCTCCACTTTTAGGGTGGTCAATTATTAGAATGGACTCAGTAGACAGGTAGTTAGTGCGGAGTCATAAGGGAGCTTTAAAAGGAGGCTGGATAAATTCATGGATGGGGATGAAAGGTGGATGTAGGTAGTGTTAAGCATCAGGAACTACCTCGTATAGGTCTCGCGGCCTCTTGTAGCTTCCTTATTTTCTTATGTGCTTATCTCCACTTCCTCTTACTCCTTCTAACCCTTTTACTAACACTCCAACTTAATCCTCCCAGGGAAGCATGGGAAGGTGTCAGAGATACGGGGATGGGACAATGAGTCAGGTCGCTCGGTGGCCAGTGTGACCTGGACCTGCGGGTCAATTAACGTGTACCGGGTGGGCCACAAGGGCAAGGTGGACCTGAAGGTGGTTTGGGCCGCAACCAGTGGCCACATCTACACTCAGCAGCTCCCCGTCTTGGGCAAACAGGAAGGTAGGACTATGATGGGACGGAGTCAGGCAATAATGTAGTATTAGGAATTTTTAATAGAAGTTAAGATGTAATAGAATAATAAAATAGCAATAAATAATAGAATGATAAATAATAGAATTTGATAGAAGTTTAACCCCTTGAGACCCAGAACGTAATTCCCATTGTAATTTGGGTACCATTAGACGCTTTTTAATTAACATAAGCAATATTTTATAGATATGACAAGTTTCGTATCCTTGTCCACTAACTAATTTGGTATATCGGTAACTTTTCGTAATTTTATGGCTCGACAACGTACAATTTTTTTATAGCCAAGGAAAGATCTGGGCGTGAAGGGGTTAATAGAAGTTAATAAGTATATAAAGAGCACTGTTACGAGGTCACCATCAGCACCACTGTTGTGTCTTGACAGCAACGTTTCCTTCCCTACAGAGAGTGGGAGCAGTGTGGAGGCGGCCGTGGCACCCTCCCCCCGGCCGCTGCCCTTCTCCGTGGGGGAGCGCGTGAGGGTGGTGGTGAGTGTGGACGACCTGCGCACCATGCAGGAGGGCCATGGGGGCTGGAACCACAAGATGGCCGAGGTAAGCTTAACCCTGGAGGCCTAGAACGTAATTAATTTCCTATGTAACGTGGCTACCGTTAGACAATTTTTAGTGAATATGTATAAGCAATGTTTTATAGATATGACCTGTTTAGTATCCTTGTCCACTAACTTATTTGTTATATTAAGTTATTTTTCGTAAGTTTATGGCTAACAACGTACAGTAAAAGCCTTATAACTCGGCACTGTATAACTCGGAATTTGATATAACTCGGCATGGCAAAGACAAGGTTTTTTTTTTTTTTTTTTTTTTTTACCCATATCAGAGGAGGACATTGCATAACTCGGCACATTGAATAACTCGGCAAGGGCCAGAGTCCCTATCGTGCGAGTTATAAGGCTTTTACTGTACAATTCTTTCTATAGCGAAGGAAAGATTTGGGCGTGTAGAAGTTAACAGGCTGCACGTCATTTGATACTGAGATCATCTGGTTATCAATACATTGGGGAATAAGACGAAAATGTTTATGAATTCATGGGGCTTTATGTTACTGGCACTTTAGAAAATTGGTAGTAACGGGATGGTAGAGGTGGGCTAGTGGAATTGTGTCCATGCACTGTAGTCTATTTATTTATTTAAGTTGTTTTATTAAGTTTTATTTATTAAGTAGTATTAAGTTCTATTATTTAAGTTGGCCAAAATGTACTGAGGAGGCCACATGTCACAGGAACTACCACGTGTATGTCTCACAGCCTCTTGTAGCTTCCTTATGTTCTTATGTTCTTATGTGGGGTGTAGTCAGTTCGTACACAAGTTGTTTCGTACACCAGTAGATTCGTACACCAAAAAGTTGTTTCGTAGTCTATATAAAACCATAGTCGTTTCGTACACTCAGCTCAAGAGTTGAACTTGACTACTGTACTAGAGTTACGAAACGACACCAGGTATGTATGAAAAAACTCAAAATCAGTGTACGAAACAACTAACAAAACCTGGGTACGAAACAACTTGTGTACAAAACTCCTTGTAACCTCTTATGTCACCATGTTCATTCCCTCGTCTATATATTATGTTGTTGTTTTTTCTTGTATGCCTACGGGTGAGAATAAAATTATTATTATTATTATTATTATTATTATTATTATTATTATTATTATTATTTCAGTTCCTGGACAAGGTTGGCGTGGTCCACCGCATCACGGACAAGGGTGACGTGCGGGTGGAGTACGACGGCTCCCGCTGGACCATCCACCCGCAGGCCCTGGCACGGGTCACCTCCTACTCCCCCGGCGATGTGGTCACCGTCATAACCGACATGGTCAAAGTGAAGGGCCACCAGAAGGGCCATGGCGAGTGGATTGAGAACATGAGCACTGTGAGTAATTATATTTTGACTGTTGTGGGTATAGCAAAGAGGAGAGATGAATTGATATTGATTGTGTTTTATTAGGCTCAACATAACATACATAAAGTTAATTATACATTACTTATATACAAACGCGGTCCATTGAGCCGAGACTTTTATGGACCTGAGGCCTTAGATTTTTTATATTACAACAGTCGTGGAATCGTGTGGACTTGAGTATTGAACATGTTAGTATGAGAGAACATGAGCAGTGAGAGTCATTATATTTTGACTGTTGTGGGTATGGCAAAGGAAAGGATTAATTAACATGATAAGTGGAAGTGATTAATTGATTCTGGGCGTTTGCAAGGAGAGTGAATGTGTCCTTTGCTGTTATGTTATTTTATGTTAGGGATGGTGGGGCATTTTCAAGTGATATGAAGTGAGTGAATATAGTGAGTATAGTGAGTATATAGAAGTGAGTGAGATCT
Organism: Chionoecetes opilio; assembly: GCA_016584305.1. Classification (NCBI taxonomy): domain Eukaryota; kingdom Metazoa; phylum Arthropoda; class Malacostraca; order Decapoda; family Majidae; genus Chionoecetes; species Chionoecetes opilio. Next base: position 254,547 of record JACEEZ010023140.1, read on the forward strand.
TATCCTCCTTAACCTTCATTGCCCTTGTTTGTACGTATCTCATGTTTATCTCAAGGAAAGTTCATAGCTGGTCTTGGATACTTTGATTCTACCTACTATATTAAAATTAAATCTTCAGTGAAATGAAATTAGAACAAACCATCATCGTGAAATCATACGTACTTAAATCACCACCATCCACCTTGCCATCATGTCACACCTGCTGGAGTCATCATCATCATCATCATCATCATCATCATCATCATCATCATCATCATCATCATCTCACCTTGGCTCACCCTCACTCCCTCGGCAGGCCCTGGGGAAGACCGGCATTGTGGCGCGGGTTTACTCGGACGGGGACCTGCGGGTGAATGTGGAGGGCAAGACGTGGACCTTCAACCCTCTGTGTGTGTCTCTGGCCCCTCGCAGCGCTGAGTACAACAACACCATGCGAGCCAATGAGCGGCAGGACCACAGCACAGAGCCAGCAGGGACCAGTGGGGGTGAGTTTATGGATATTTAGGCTTGGGTTCTGGGGGCATTGTGGTTTTAGTTTTGGGGGATTTGGGCTTGGGTTCTGGGGTTTTGGGCTCGGGTCTTAGGCGTATTGGGGGCTTTAGTTTTGGGGGATTGGGCTTGGGTTCTGGGGGAATTGGGGATTTAGTTTAGGGGGATTGGGGCTTGGGTTCTTGGGGAATTGGGGATTTAGTTTTAGGGGGATTGGGGCTTGGGTTCTGGGGGAATTGGGGATTTAGTTTAGGGGGTTGGGGCTTGGGTTCTGGGGGAATTGGGATTGGGGCTTTAGTTTAGGGGGATTGGGGCTTGGGTTCTGGGGGAATTGGGGGCTTTAGTTTAGGGGGATTGGGGCTTGGGTTCTGGGGGAATTGGGGCTTTAGTTTAGGGGGATTGGGGCTTGGGTTCTGGGGAATTGGGGATTTAGTTTTAGGGGGATTGGTTCTGGGGAATTGGGGATTTAGTTTTGGAAGGATTGGACGCTTTGGATCATGGGAATGGGGAGGTTGAGTGTGGATTGCCCTGTGTCTATGTGTGGGCAGGCAGTGTGCTCTATTGCTGTGTTGTGGTGTTGTGGTGTTGCTGTCATATGTTTGTTGTTTACTATGAGTATTGTGTTGTGTGTTTGCTGAGGGGTTAGCAAATGAAGGTGCTGGGTTTGATTATAACCCTCTGTAAATTATTCTTCAGTAGGTATCCAGAATCTTTATATGTTAAACGTGATTAAGATTGTCTGGAATGACCTTTGTTACTAGGATTAGAAGAAAAGTTAAAGTGATATAGTCTGAAATGAAAGACTTTTGTTACTAGGATCAGAAGAAAAGTTAAAGGGTCATTCTTCCTCAGGTCATCTGGCATCCATCCTGCACCCACTGTTGGACTCTGAGGCAGACTCTACCGTCGTGGACCACCTGGTGAGGGAGGCAGCCCAGGGCCACACCCAGGCCGTGGGGCACCTCCTGGAGAAGCAGCCAGACAAGGTGAGGCTCCTGCAGGGGTGGAGTACTTGGTGCACGGGAGGCTCCTGCAGGGGTGGAGTACTTGGTGCACGGGAGGCTCTGCAGGGGTGGAGTACTTGGTGCACGGGAGGCTTCTGCAGGGGTGGAGTACTTGGTGCACGGGAGGCTTCTGCAGGGGTGGAGTACTTGGTGCACGGGAGGCTTCTGCAGGGGTGGAGTACTTGGTGCACGGGAGGCTTCTGCAGGGGTGGAGTACTTGGTGCACGGGAGGCTTCTGCAGGGGTGGAGTACTTGGTGCGAGGGATGGCTGCAGCGTGACGAGGTTAAGATAGAGTGGGTCTTGGAATTATGGATTGATTGACAAGTTTAACATAGAGTGGGTCTTGGAATTATTGAATGATTGGCTTGGCTGATTGGCTGATATAAGTTGTATAATTGTCCAGGAGGTTTTATGTTGGGCTGCATTACAGTACATACGCAACAATATAATGGTCAGGAATGAAAACAAAAATATGCAGAAGAATGCTCAACAAGAAGTGATATTAAACAAAACAAAAACAACAATAGTGATATTAAACAAGGAAACAAGAAAGCAACGGAAAGACAGAATAGGAGGTGAAGAAAACCTGTCAGATGTGAGCCATTTAGATGTAATACCAGAAACTAAACAATGCACTAAAGCAAGAAAATAATCATGTGGAATGAAGAAACAAGGAATATAGTAATGAAATAGTCACTAATGTTTCTAACACAACACTGCGTAATATTAGTGAGGGAATCAACGTCTCACTATAGTCTATTTTTTTTATTATGGTCAAAATGCACTAAGGAAGCCACGCCCCCTGCCTGCCCTTCTATTCTACGGGGCAGCTGATTGGTGCACTCCTCGTATCATCACTACCAATCACAGTATCTTCACTACTTAACAGCGGCGTGACCACTGGAGAGAGCAATCTTCACTACAGAGGGATTTTTGATTTTGTCACCCTCTGTAGTGAAGATGTCTAACCCAGTGGTCACGCCGCTGTTAAGTAGTGAAGATACTGTGATTGGTAATGATGATACGAGGAGTGCACCAATCAGCTGCCCCGTAGAATAGAAGGGCAGGCAGGGGCGTGGCTTCCTTAGTGCATTTTGACCATAATAAAAAAAATAGACTATAGAATATCCATGGCGAGTAAATCCAAGTATGTACAGTAAGTGTATATCCCGAGTGCGCCCAGATAACTGACTCTGCTCGCCCTGTAACCCTATATTTATACATAGTGAATGAACTACCCCAAGTCTCGAACGTAGCCAGGCTGGAACACTGAATGAAAGAAACTGATACCGAAACAAGTCCTAGTTAAATCTCTCTCTCTCTCTCCTCTCTCTCTCTCTCTCTCTCTCTCTCTCTCTTCTCTCTCTCTCTCTCTCTCTCTCTCTTCTCTCTCCTCTCTCCTCTCTCTCTCTCTCTCTCTCTCTCTCTCTCTCTCTCTCTCTCTCTCTCTCTCTCTCTCTCTCTCTCTCTCTCTCTCTCTCTCTCTCTCTCTCTCTCTCTCTCTCTCTCTCTCTCTCTCTCTCTCTCTCTCTCTCACTACCTATCATAGTTAGTAATTAGAATACCATAACAGTTTCTTCATTTCACATGATTATGTTCTTGTTTTAGTGCATTGTTAGTTTCTGGTATTACAACTAAATAGTAACTCACATCTGAAAGGTTGAGTTCACTGCCTATTCTGTCTACCAGTTATTTCTTGTTTCCGTTTTGTTGTTTATTATTGCTGCTTGTTCAGTGTTCCTCTGCAATATATATTTTTTTTATTCCTGATAGTGATAATGGTTTACGAGAAGTAGCAACAGGCATGACGCTTTATCCCTGCAGGTGGACAGCAAGAGCTCCGGGAAGACCTGCCTACAAGTGGCGTGTCACCAGGGCCACATGGACATGGTGCGCCTCCTCCTGGACCACAAGGCGGCCCTGGACATAGCAGACGACGATGGCGACCTGGCCCTCCACTACGCTGCCTTCGGGTCAGTTCACACTCATGTCTTTAATCATTTTGGTGGTGGCACAAGTTAAGACATTTTACTATATCAGCCCACAAGACCTACACGAGGTAGTTCCTGTTCATCACCATCATTATTTGATTTTCATTTTAATTCTGTCTTTCATTTATTCATTCCTGTCTTTCATTCTTATTTTTTTTCTCTACATAATACCTCGCCACTCGCTGCACACTATAGTCTTTCCATTTTATTAAGTCACTTGGGGAAATGATCCACCAACCACCCTCTCGATTATTAGTAGAGTGGTAGTTTTATTCCCCCCCCTTATGAGAGAGGTATTGTTTGCTCACCATAGGGGGAGAGTAGGAATGTATATACGTATATATATATAATTATAATGGTAAAGGGTAGAAATTAAAGCGACTAAAGTGACTTGATACATTGGAAAGACTATACATAGTCACCCTCCACTCACTCCCCTCGCTGCCCTCCAGGAACCAGCCTGAGATCATGGAGCTGCTGCTGAGGAAGGGCGCGGCCATCAACGTGGTGAACAAGGCCCGCTGCTCCGCCCTGCACGTGGCGGTGAACAAGCAACACGCAGCCTGTGTCAAGGTGCTCACCAAGTACGGCTGTGATGTCAATGTGCAGGTTAGTGGTGGGGTGTTCTGTGGACGAGGCAAAAATTTCATATTATCTTAAGGTCTCATGCTTAAAATTATGCCTATATTTACCTGATAATATGGTTAACTATGATAAAATACAGCTGACATTTAAAAGAACCGTAGTATTCCCTTCTCCTGGCATCAAATATCAGTCAGTAAGCAGCAAGGGGTCAGGATTTTTAACCTTGTTAATAAAAACAGAGTATAGGTGTGAAGGATTGATTCTCCAGAAAGATAAACAAATAAGCAACTCCTCATCTCATCATCTTAAAGAAATAGGGAAAAACTGGTTCACAAATAGGGTGGTAAATGATTGGAATGGACTCAGTAGACAGGTAGTTAGTGCGGAGTCATTAGAGAGCTTTAAAGAGAGGCTAGATAATTTCATGGATGGGGATGAAAGGTGGATGTAGGTAGTATTAAGTAACAGGAACTACCTCATGTAGGTCTCACGGCCTCTTGTAGCTTCCTTATTTTCTTATGTTCTTATGTTCTTATCTCACCTTCCTTCAGGACTCCTACTGGGACACGGCCCTGCACGACGCCATAGGGAAGGAGAGTGTGGAGATCCTTGAGCTGCTTGGCAACTGTCCTCACCTGGATGTGATGCTGCGGAACAAGCGGGGCTTCAACGTGCTGCACCACGCGGCCCTCAAGGGGAACAACTTGTGAGTGGCCCTTGTGTTATGGTTCACAAATAGGGTGGTGAATGATTGGACTGAGTCGTCAGGTGGTCAATGCGGAGTCTATTGGGGTCTTTAAAAGAAGTCTGGATAAATTCATGGATAGGGAAGAGAGGTGGATGTAGGTAGAGTTAAGTAACAGGAACTACCACGTGTAGGTCTCACGGCCTCTTGTAGCTTCCTTAGTTTCTTATGTTCTTATGTGTTCTGCCCTCCTTGTCTGTCACTCCAGCAAAGTTGTCTCAATGATTATTTTTAATTTGTTTATATATTAATTTTCAAAGTAATTTTATTTTATTTTTTATTACGTACATAAGAACATAAGAAAGCTACAAGAGGCCGTGAGACCTACACGTGGTAGTTCCTGTTACTTAACACTACCTACATCCACCTTTCATCCCCATCCATGAAATTATCTAGCCTCCTTTTAAAACTCCCTATTGACTCCGCACTAACCACCTGATGACTGAGTCCATTCCAATAATGTTCCACTCTATTTGTGAACCAATTTCTCCTTATTTCTTTTTTAAATTACGTTTTTTTGTTATATATCTATTTATTTATTTTCTTAAGTCTCAAACACAAAGCCTGCCTCCATTCAAATAGCACCAGTAACTTAACCTGTGTGTTGCAGTGCGGCGGAGAAGCTTGTGCTGCGCGCCAGACAGCTGGTGGACGTGAGGAAGGAGGACGGGTTTGCGGGACTCCACCTGGCAGCCCTGAATGGTCATCGCCAGGTGGCCGAGACCCTGATTACCCTGGGCAAAGCAGCGGTCAACATCACCAACAACAAGAGACAAACACCTCTCCTGCTGGCGGTGTCTCAGGTAAGCTACTATACTTGATACTTGATGATGATACTTGATACACACACACACACACACACACACACAAAAGTAAATTATCATCCATATGAATTAAGAAAATGTAATGAAACCACAGTCGAGAGAGAGAGAGAGAGATACTTGACACTTGATACTTGATGGTTTATTCGGCTTGGTGTAATGTAATAATGTTGATAGTCAATAATACAGTCATATAAGCCACGGTCCATTAAGCCCAAGCTCATGATATTTTTGTTGTCTCGTTTACTAGAGGGGACTACTGTATTGATATACATTGACATACTTAATAATTTCATGTAGTAAGAGAAGTGATGATAACAATGACCGTAATGTTAGTAATGGGAATAGTAATAATAATAAGAATGTTAATATTGGTAATAATGAAAATAATAATAGTAGTGATAATAATAATGATCAACAAAGAGACGTAGACAGGAATACACAGACAAAAGATGTAGCCTACCACCTTCACCTTAATAAGATTTATGCCCGTATTCGTAGTCACATACCATCATTGTACGTGGTCATTGTTCACTTTTTGTCTTGTCCTAATTAAATCAATATGTCATGCCAGCTCTGTTGTGATTGCAATAGGAGTACTGTATGATTGCTAGTACTTTCCATGGCAGCTACAAGATCAAGTGAATAATTTTGACTGAGTAGAAATGGAACAAAATCATAGCAATTACCACGAGCAATCATGGTATGTGACTACGAATACGGGCCTAAACCCCTTCACGCCCAGATCTTTCCTTTGCTATAAAATAATCTTCTGTTGTTAGCCATGAAATTACAAAAGGTAACAAAATATATCAAATTAGTTAGTGGAAAAGGATACTAAACAGGTCATATCTATAAAATATTGCTTATATTCAATAAAAATCGTTTAATAATGGCCAAATTACAATGGAAATTACGTTCTGGGCCTCAAGGGGTTAAATGGTATCGGGTAGAAAAAACAGAACCCACTCTAACCCTGACCGTTTCCTCAGGGTCACTGTGGTGTTGTGGAGTTGCTGGTGAATCACAACGCGGACATTACTGCCTGTGATGAGGATGGTGACACTCCCCTCCACTTGGCACTCCTCAAAAACTCCACCACCTCCCTCACCCACCCCACCCACGCCCCCACCATCTCCCAGGTACTACTCATAGCGCTGTGCTCTTGCTGTCTTACTTCATATTCTGGTGTGGAGGGCTGGGAATCTGTCATTGATAGATTTAGGTCTCTGTAAAACAAGAAGAAAGCAACAGGAACCTTATTTTCTATTTTAGTGTATTTCTAATGTTCTTCTGTTCACTTCCATTTTTTTCTTGTATGCCACTTTATTTGTGGGAAAGGATATAATTATTTCATAGAACATTTCTTATTTCCATATACGTATAATACATAGAATTTGTGGAAGAGGAGGAAGTAACGGGAGGAAGAGAAGGAGGAGGAGGAAGAGAGGTGTAGAAAGAGGGAGGAGGAGGAAGAGGAGGTGTAGAGAGAGGGAGGAAGAGGAAGAGAGGGAGGAGGAGGAAGAGGAGGTGTAGAGAGAGGGAGGAAGAACTAAGTTGGAAATTTGGGGAGTGATCACACTACCTTCCTCACACGCTTCACCAATGCCTGCCATAATGCTATTTCTGGCATATATTTGCCATTTGGGTATTATTTACCTCCACATATTTGTTGTTGATTGATTGATTTAATGCCAACAAGGGGAAAATGTGCCAGACATCAGAGGTCATATGGCACTATGGCAAAGCATAAAAAGGGGAGGGGTTATAGAGAAAGAGTGAAACGGTGAGGGAAGGGGAAAGAACGGAATGTTACAGCAGGAGGGTTAGATTAGATGAAGGATGTGGATTTGTTGGAGGAAGGACGTTAAATTATCCAGGGAGAAGGAGGGGGATATTTGTTGTTGAGGAACTGCATAGCCCATCACTGCATTTCACACAGCCTGACGTAGACTTGCTTATGTGATCCAGAGAAGGTTGATAGGACTTGGAATTCCACATCCTATATTTGTCTTTCTAATCCAGGCTATAAACCCTAGGTATTTGACTTATCTCTCCTTAGAAATCTCTCCATGTAGGTAGGTGTGTGCACTGTGCAGCTACATACTACTGCATCTACAGGAACTACCACGTGTAGGTCTCACGGGCTCTTGTAGCTTCCTTATTTTCTTATGTTCTTATCAAAGTGAGTGATAGGTGACTGGGCTATATGGTCGGGTTTTCAGGTTAACTTTTCCCTATGTACGTATTATGTTGTATTTACGATGTATTTTGTTTTGAGCCTCCCTTTTGCTTTACTCAGGGTAAGAAATGGGGTGATTATAATGATACTGATGATGTTGATGATAATGACAGCAACAACATACCATTGGAACACATGCTCCCTCTTCTCACCAGATCCTGACAGACATTGGGCAGAGGGGTTTCAAAAATAATGTGTCTTTGGCCCTGGCCTGTTTCCTGGCCCAGCGTGGGTGCACTGTGACAGCTGCCAACCATCGTAACAAGACACCCCTCGACCTTATCAATGACACCAACACCATCGATCTCCTGCAGAGCTACACACCCCAAGCTGAGTAAGTATGGGCCACGGGGGTAAGGAAGGTATTAACCCCTTCACTCCCAGATCATTCCTTTGCTTTAAAAAATTGTAAGTTGTCGAGCCATAAAATTATGAAAAGTAACTGAATATACCAAATTAGTTAGTCGACAAGGATACTAAACAGGTTATGTCTATTATATATTGCTTTTACAGGTTCACAATCTTTTATCCGAAATTCTGAAAACCGAAAAGCTCCGAAAACCGAACATTTTTTCCAGACTATCTGTCGTCTGCATACCAAAGCTTGACCCTTTGGCGCCAAACTTGACCCGAAACGCCCAACAGTCATTTTCCATATGTTATCAGGGGCAGGACAACAACAGTTAGTGGGGCAAGGGACGGCGGGGCAGGTGTAAACAACAGGTAGTGGGGCAAGGGGCGGCGGGGCAGGTGTAAACATCAGGTAGTGGGGCAAAGGACGGCGGGGCATCATTTATCAGGTAAACATGGCATAATTTTCAGCACGAGACCTTATGATAGAATGGAATGTTCGCCTCTCTAAAAAAAAAGACTTTAAATCAATTAATTAGAGATGTATTCCCTAATTAAGTTGTTTTGTGCTTTTACTGCATGTAAGTATATTTTCTTGTGTTTAGCTTAGTTTGAGCCAGTTTATGTTTAAAGTTTTACTGAATGTTTTATCTTTTTTTTATTATTTATTCGGGGGCTTCAAGAATCCCCGAGCTAGGATACCTAAGGCCATGCAGCCCCGCTAGGGTGACAAGAGAGCGCTGCCACCTTGACCGAGTAACTGCCGGGATTGAGGCGCAAACTCCCGCCCTTGTGGCCACGAGCCGAGCTCTCTACCACTGAGCCACCCATTCCCCTTGTCATGTTTTATCTAAAAAGCGTTAAAATCTACGCTAAAAATCTTCCATTCTGAAATCCGAAAAATGTCTGGTCCCAAGGTTTTCGGATAAGAGATTGTGAACCTGTAGTAACTAGAAATTGTCTAATAGTAGCCAAATTACAATGGAAAGGGTCTCTCTTCTCACATAAGGAGTGAACTTCAAAGGTTCACCATTCAGAACTGTCTCATTGTTTCCTAAGCCTCTATTTTCACATCCCATCACTTCACCCCTTGATTCCTGCTATACTTAACCCCTTCACGCCCAGATCTTTCCTTTGCTATGTGAAATCGTCTGTTGTTAGCCATAAATTACGAAAAAGTAGCTTAATATACCAAATTAACTAGTGGACAAGGGTTATATCTATAGGATTATATATTATAAACTAGAGGTTAAATTTCTTATTATAAACAGGTTATATCTATAGAATATTGCTTACATTCATTAAGATAGTCTAATGGTAGCCAAATTACAATGAAAATTACGTTCTGGGCCTCAAGGGGTTAATGGGTAAAATAACCTGTACCTGACACAGAGGCGGCATCACGGCACGCATGGAGATGGACCTGAAGGCTCTGGACCTGGCTGCTGAGAGTCTTCGGCACCACAGCTTTGACCAAGTCTCCTCAGAATGTCCTGCCAGCCCTTCCCTCCACCCTCATCCCGGGTCCTTCTCACAGCCTGTCAGCCCAGCCAGGGTGGCGGGGGAGACCAGCCAAGAGGTAGCACCCACGCCTCAGGAACCTCAGAACAACTGTGATGTGGAAAAGGTAAACACTGTAGATATAATGGATGTTCTATTTGTGAAGCCACTTTCCCTTAGGCTTAGAGGATCAAGGATGCAGCTTGTACAGTTCAAGATAGGCTTTTCTGTGCTTGTCTATTATTTCCTTGAAGTACAATAGGGATCTGTCCGTACCTAGAGAAGGGAAGTGTGTTATGTTTATCTTTTCTTCAAGAAGTGGTGGGGATAAATTGATTTCCTCTCATTTCATAACCTTTGAACATGCGTCTAACCCTTTTTGCATCAGTTACCTCTCTTTTTAGTCTCCGATCCGCAGCTTAGTTTTGAGACATGATGTGTTTGCCCCCAGGCTGAGGACCACTGTGGGGACTACTGCACCATCTGCCTGGAGACTCCCGCCCAGGTGGTGTTCCAGCCCTGCGGCCACTGCCTCACCTGCCACGACTGCTCCTCCAGGATCAAGAAGTGCTTCCAGTGTCATGAAGTTATCTTATCCAAGAGCACCAGAGGTAATGTATGAGGAGGTGTTTTGTATGAGTACTGTGCTCATGGTACAGTCCAGGAAGACTAGATGTTGTCATTAGACGTGAGAATCAGGGGCGTATTTAGGATCTTGAAATATTTGGGGCTTAGCCCATCCAAGAGATCTTAAAATTTTTACAGGATAATTTACAATGTATTTATGAGTATAATGAATATAAGAATATGAAAAAAATGCACTTCAGAAAAAATGCACTTCCAAAAAAATGCACTTCGTAAAAATGCACTTCGGAAAAATGCACTTCCAAAAAATGCACTTTGCACTTTGAAAAAAAATATAAATTATTAATATATGAATGGCAATGCTTTATTGTGGGCAATAATGGCTAGATTAAGAGGGGGAACACTACTGAAAAAGAGCATAGTGCCACTGTGAAATGGCGAGGCAAGGAGGAAAGTGCAACTACGTTTTAGGTGAGAGCACTACAGCAATGAGGTTTGGCGGATTGCATTGGTTTTACCATGAGGAGTAGACTATGAGAATGACGGGATTAATTTAGGTAAGGAACTATCAATTGATAAAGGCTGACATGTTAAAACGGAACCTAGATTTTGAAAGTCTAGCTCTAGTATGTTAATGCCATGTATCATAAATAATCCATATTCATGCAAGAAGGTATTGCCATGGACTAGGTCTCACCAACCCTTCATTCCCAGTGTATGGAAGAGCTTGCAGTAAGCTTCACTCTTGATTTCAGATGGGCGGACAGTGTCGTGCAAGGTGAGGCAGCCGTCTGCAGAAAGACTACGCTATCTGGAGAACAAAATAATTGAGATAGAAGAAGCTCACTGCTGCAGCATCTGTATGGAGCGACGCAGGAACGTGGCGTTCTTGTGTGGCCACGGAGCTTGTGTCATTTGTGCTCAGACACTGAAGATTTGTCACATGTGTCGCAAGCCAATAACAAAGAAAATTAATTTATATTAAGATATGTGAAAATATAAGCATTGGCTTTGCTGTGATTGTGAGGTGACATACTGACACATGGTAAATATAACTGAATTTTTATGTTTACAAGAAAAAGATTATTTATATTTTGATGAAAAGTAGTACCACAATCTCGATTTCAAGAGAGGATAAATGAATAGGGGATTGAATGTTCAATCCCTGTGGACATTATCATGCTCTCGTGTGCATGGTGTCATGGCAGCCTCTATAAATATTGCCACTCCTGAGTTAGGGGAAAATCTGGTGCTATAAAGTAGTATGTACTTTGTGGATTAAGTTTTGAGGTCTATATTGAACCCATGACGGAACCTTCCTGAAGACTTCATATTACAGCATGAAATGAGAGGAGAGCACATGATCAGCATAACACTTTGGTGCTCTACCTGCTAGTGTAAGGCCTAGTGAGGGCACAAGTTGTAGTCAGTATGTGTAGTGAATCCTCATCTTATGATCCCCAGTGGATGAATTCATCATATCATAGGTTGTCTTTTTGTCAGTCTTTCTCATCTGCTTGATATTCAGAAGGAGGGATGCTTAAGTGTGTCATAAGCAGCGTAATTCTTGTGCTTTGTGCCTGACCTGCGCACTAATGCAGCAGCAGCAGGCCAAGCAGTGGAGGGCTGCAGATGCTGAATATCGTGGTGGTGTGTTCCTGTGAAACAGTAGGCTTTGGCATGGTGGGGCTCTGTAGCAAGTGTTGCTTCCCCCGTTAATCTGACCCCAGTGAAACACTGTTGCTGAGAGAAAGTGGAACCAGAATGTCACCAAAGACAGATATTGAAGGAATATCACAAAAAGTCAAGTTGCTTCGATAACTTGAGTCTTGGGATGCGTTGTAAAAGTTTGTGGTGCTTTAGATGACAAACATATTTATACCTGTGAAAATTCAACATATCAGAAATATTTGCACATTCTGCTCTTCATTTGAGATTTGTTTGTGTAAATCTGACAATCTCTTGTAATTATTATGTTGTTACATACTTCTGATATGCATACACTAATAAGGCAAGGAAATGTCAGCCTCACTACCTAGAGATTGTATAAAGTTGCATGAAAGTTGTGTTGAACTCTTTTTGAAGTCATGCATGTGCCAGCAAAGATCTTTGTAGATGGACCACCACCAAAAGTCCATACCCTTTGCTTCTCTTAGTTCCCTCCTTATTTCTCTCGGTCAGTAAAAAGAGGAAGATGGTGAGTCCCAAGGGTATTGTATTGTTTAGTCCACTGTAGGAGGTGCTATTCACATTGTTAGTTTCATATATTTTCATTAGGCAAGAAAACAATGTACTGCCGCCTCATTATGTATCCAAAATTATCCGTATGAAAGAGGTTTCACAAGACTAGTGGGGACTAGAAGGTGGTAGAGTTGTTTTCTGACTGATAACTTCATAGTTCACAGTAGTTTCTTGCAACATGTTGAATTGTGGCTTTGGTATCCACAGTGTGAGTTTTCTATTCCTTGGAGTTAGGATGCTGGGCCTCCTATCTCGGGTAGTGGTAGCCATGCACACTCAAACTGTCATACTGCATGGCTGTAGCGTGTCACCAATATTACAAGTTCCTTTTTGCTGTACGAACATGTTTCTACTCCAGCAGCTGCTGCTCTCATTGAGGAAGGAAGACCAGTGTGGACCAAATTTGTTTACCTCTTTTTTTTTTCTTTTTTTTAAGCTGACAAATGGACATGTATATATGTATTATGAACTCACACACACACACACAAAACACACTATTGGTGGTGGTGAATAACACTATTCACGGGGTCAGGGGATAAGAGCACAACATGCCACTCTGATCTTGCAGTCAAGTATCGACTCGTGATCTTCTATTGACAAAAGTGGGCAGTTACTGTATCCCTTTAACAATGGAATGGGGGGGGGGGTCCTTACCAAAGATCGCGCCTATGAGCTGTGAACCCCCTGCCATGAGGGTGATTGCGGGCGATCGTGAGTCCAGTGGATGATCAAGACCCAAGACCGTAGTGAGTAATTCACACATGCACACACTTTGAAACCAAGTCGAACACTGCATCGGATTTATTGTATGTATATATATATATATCTGAGTGTGTGATGTCCATGTGACACAGGCCAACAGGTTAGAGGAGTGCAATAATACAGCAAATTGAATCTGACACACCGAGTGATTACTTCCAATATAGTACATAAGACAAGGCACACTGACCATGAAGATAGGATTGCAGCTGTTTCCCAAAGCTCATTTATGACGTAATTAAATAAAGCTTTCTTCCAAGTTTAATGTGTAATATAGTTGTACAGAACCTTTCTCATAAAGTTAACTCCAGCCATGTCATAAGCGAGGCTCGTGAAGGACCAAGAAGTGGATCTTCAACATCACGTCCAGTGGAGACTACAAACAGGCAAGATATATCATGTAGCAATAAGCTGTGCCGAGCAGTGCCAGGGATCGAGTACTGACGTGGTGGGGTCATGTGGATCGAGGGAGTGGTTGAGAATAGAATGATTAAGATAATACATTCATATAGACCAGGTGGAGGAGGGAGGGAAGACCAAAAGAAAGATGGAGAGATTGGGTCAAGGATGCGTTTAGCCACAGGCATATACGCTGTGAAAGGCATGTACGGGACAGATGGAGCGATGTGGTTTATTAGATTAGTGGTGTATTAGGGGCGACGCACAGCTGAGACTGCATAAAAGATATATTACTGTGTGTGAGTGGGTATATTGAGGAATACTACCTCCATGGGTATAGGTGTCTTGCACGTGACGTCACAGCCCTTGTGGCTGCGACAGTCACGTCTTCAAGCCAAATGCCGCCCGTCAGAGCGAGCTGGAGGACCAACAAACTCCACTTGCCGCCCGTGTTATGGTAATTTTCCCCTACCAAATATATGTTTATTCATAAATTTATTTTATTATTTATAATAAAAAATACACTGTTATATTCGGAAATGCTTGTTCTATAATATTATCAAATAAAAAACCGTAAAACACACTAAAGAAAGGTCATTATGAGACTCAAGAAATATGCATGAACTTGATTCATGGATTCACCAACTCCAGCTCCCATTTAATATTTTGCTCGAAAACATTTTACATGGACAATGTCAATAGAAGCGGAATTTAATTAGCTTTCCATTGATATATTTCGTTATCTGATAAATGAATTAGCAGCATGCATAAATTAGCGTTAACTAACTAAATAACTTCATCAATCGGGAAAAAATTACCCGATTTCATGATCTTTTTAGTTAGTTAACGCTAATTTATGCATGATTCTAATTCATTTATCAGATAACGAAATATATCAATGGAAAGCTAATGAAATTCTGCTTCTATTGACATTGTCCATGTAAAATGTTTTCGAGCAAAATATTAAATGGGAGCTGGAGTTGGTGAATATCAAGTTCATGCATATTTCTTGAGAGTCTCATAATGGCCTTTCTTTATCGTGTTTTACGGTTTTTTATTTGATAATATTATAGAACAAACATTTCCGAAGATAACAGTATATCTTTTATACTGATAAACATATATTTGGTAGGGGAAAATTACCATAAGCTGGCAAACACGGGCGGCAAGTGGTTTGTTGGTACTCCAGCTCGCTCCGACGGGCGGCATTTGGCTTAAAGCCGCGTCTGTCGCAGCCACAACAAGGGCTGTGACGTCACGTGCAAGACACCATACTGCCGGGGACTGATATATGCGGGGGGGGTTACGTCTGTTCGCCCTCCACGGAACCCCTTTATTTTACTAGAAATTTGTCTTCCAGGCACATCTTCAGCTTTATCTTTTTATTCTACCTGTAAATATTTGATGATGATTTTCAATATTTCCTTGGCTCTGTTGCAGATACGCCAACGCCAGCTATTCGCATAAAAAGTATTCATGCTTTTTGTGTGAAAGCTATTATAAAATGTACACCTAATAGATAATACATAGAAGGTTGACATTTTTCTTCACCCTTTGTTATGGAAACTTAAGGGTGAAGTTGGCATATTTTGTGGCATTCGGTCCGAGATTTGTATTACGCCTTATTTTTCATCCAATGTGTGGCTTCCAACTCAAGCTCCAGCTCGAGGAAAGACTGCGGCGGCGTGTTGGCAAGTACACACGTGGTGGCTGCGGTGCGAGGCGATCTCCCAACCAGTGACTCCCTTCACAACACAAGTCTTTCAACATGGCTTGGCCAGGTCAGTGAAGTGCTGGGGTTGTATAGACACATTATTGATTAGTTTTAAGGGTGGAATGTGTTGTATGAAGCATAAGAAGGGTTGTCACGCCACCCATGCCGTGGCCTGCTAACGTGCCCCGCATACGAGGATGTTTACCTGCAGCTCCTCGTTTACCGCAATATATGTCTGGTAGAGCTGTACAAGGGGTGCTACGGGGCCAAGTGCCTCTGCCGACACACCTGAGGAAGGAGGAAAGGTGAAGGGCGAGGCCAATGTGGCTCAGGCCTTGTGGCACCAAACCACGCGGAAGCTACAAGCCTACAAGAGGCTGGTAGGCCATACACGGTATCTCATGCAATACACATACATTACCTACATCCACCTTGCTTTCCTTACTTGGCCTGTCTAGGAGTATTATCCCCCCCCCCCGTACACAGACACAAGCTCGCCACACTCCGTACATAAGAAAATAAGGAAGCTACAAGAGGCCGCGAGACCTACACGTGGTAGTTCCTGTACACGCACGCACACAAGCCCACCCCAGCCATCACACCCACCATTACCCCGCCCCATACACACACAAGCCCACCCCAGCCATCACACCCACCATTACCCCGCCCCATACACACACAAGCCCACCCCAGCCATCACACCCACCATTACCCCGCCCCATACACACACAAGCCCACCCCAGCCATCACACCCACTATTACCTTCAGCTTTACTGAAATGTGTGACCTAAGCTTTATGAATTCCAGAAAAAAGTGGCTTTTTACTTTATTAATTAAGTAATATACCGTATTCTTCTTAATTTTATTTTGTCCCTTTATTTTCAGACTTTTCCCCTCGAGGCGGAGGTGGTTTCCGCGGTGGACGAGGAGGCGGCGATAGAGGTGGCAGAGGAGGCGGCGATAGAGGTGGCAGAGGAGGAGGTTTCCGCGGTAGCCGTGGTGGTGGTGGAGACAGAGGTTTCTCTCCCAGAGGTCGTGGAGGCTTCACACCAGGAGGAGGTCGTGGTAGAGGAGGGGGAGGTGACCGAGGTGGCTTCAGGGGGCGGGGTGGTGGTGGTGGCCGTGGAGGCAGAGGTAAGAGCTCTTTGTAACCTGTTACAACCTGTAACCTGTTGTATTGTGAATCAATGTCTTGTGTTTTGTTATATGAATCTGTTTACCACATATATATACGTGATATTAGGTAATAGCTCTAAATATTCATAATTTTTCAAAATTTTAGTTTCAATAATTATTGAGAAGATTATCATTGCTGTATTTATTTTAGCTTATTTTGAGAAGGACACAATTTTAGCAAGTCCTAAGAAATGGTTGCAATATCAATTTTGACAACTATGTAGCTTTGGATCATCATAGGAGACTTTACATGTTAGTAATTGGCAGCTTTCTATGTTGCTTGATCTTTCAGTAATTTCTAGCTCCCATATCTCAGCTTATCTCTGTATGTCCTCCCAGCCTGTCTTTTTTCAGGCTACCTCTGGCAATTCAAACCTCTAATGTTCATACTTGTCAAACACTTTACCCAATTACCACACCACAACCTTTCTATATCTCAGAATCTTAATACAATGGTACTTGTAACATTCAGTAGAAATATACAACTAACATTGGATCATTTATATCTAAAATTACAATTACTTAACTTACAGGAGTTAATTCGTTGCTACAAGATTTCCTGTGTCTCCAATATAGAACTTTAAATGTACTATAGTCTTTCCATTTTATCAAGTCACTTGTGGAAATTATCCACCAACCACCCTCTCAATTATTAGTTGAGTGGTAGTTTTGGTCCCCCCCCTGTGAGGGAGGTATTGTTCGCTCACCATAGGGGGAGAGTAGGAATGTATATATATATATATATATATATATATATATATATATATATATATATATATATATATATATATATATATATATATAATGGTAATGGGTAGAAATTAAAGCGTCTAAAGTGACGATACATTGGACAGACTATAGACACAGCTGTAAGGTGGGTCAGTGAATGGCATCACGGTGCTCCCCCTGTGGCCCCGTGTATTTAAGACCTCCTCATGAGATCTTTCCTTAACAAACAGGAAGTTACTGTCTCCCTTGAGCTGTAGGGAGTGACAGACTGCAGCAGATATGACTTTGCATCACTTTTATTGATCTTAACATTGGCATGTTATTCTTCAGGAGGCTTCCGAGGCGGCAACAAAGTGATGATTGAGCCTCATCGCCACGAGGGAGTGTTCATTGCCCGAGGGAAGGAGGATGTCCTGGCCACAAAGAACATGGTGGTGGGAGAGAGTGTCTATGGCGAGAAGAGAATGAGTGTTGAGGTGAGACATGGCTCTATAAACCTGCTTATAAGTATTATTGAAGGGCATAACTATAACTAAAGGAGGCAAATTATTGTATTTCTTACAGCATGTACAGTAGGAACCAGCTTTAATGAATCTGATTTATTCTAGGACCTCATCCCTTATACCGTTTGTTTAGTAAAGCTCTTATTTATTACATGTATTTAGAGGTTATTCATTCCAGTCTCATAGCCAACACTATGGAAGTGGAAGGTGAAGTTATTCTTCCTTGTACATATTGTACGATTGTTGATATAGCCATGCTATATACTACACGTAAATCTGCCACATTTTTCCACTCTTTCTTGGAAGAAAAAAAATTCTTCCATTCTAAAGTAACTTCCTTTCTCACTTTAATTTGTTGGCTCATGCCCAAGGGTTAAAGGGAAAAAAACCCTCAAGTGCAGCCCTGAAACAAGCATGAAATAGGCTGATGCTCTCGCCATGGGTGTACCGTTGACCTGTCCCAAACCTATTGAACTGTAGGTATGTACTACTTATCCCTCCATTTTAGAATTTTTCAACATTTTAGAATTGCTTAAAATTATAGATATGTTTCGTTAAAGCAGGTCACCACTGCATAGTTTTATTGCTTTACAATGGCTGTTTACTACAGTGCTCCCCCCCTTTTTTTTCCACTGAACTCGTGCATTTTTTCATTCATAACTACGGATGAGGTCTCTAAAGAGTTTGTCATGTGAAGGTGATCAATATTTTTTCCTCTCACTGAAAGGAGTCGCTGCATTAGAAATCAAAGAAAATTAACTGCTTTAATTGGTGAAAATTAAAGTCCTTATTCTTTTTTTTTCAGGAAGGAACTGAAAAGATTGAGTACCGTGTGTGGAATCCCTTCCGGTCCAAGCTGGCGGCGGCCATCGTGGGCGGGGTGGCCAACATCTACATGCCCCCGGGATGCAAGGTCCTCTATCTAGGGGCAGCGAACGGCACCACTGTGTCACACGTGTCTGATGTCATTGGTCCGGTGAGTAACACATTTTTGTTAAATCTTGAGGGAGTGACCAAATAGGTGATGGCTATGCTAAGGCATGGTCCAGCACGCTAAATAAGGACTGGTGAATGTCCCTTTGCTCCGTCTCCTTATTTCTCTTGAGCTATTTCGCATTCTCAACGTCCCATTTGTATATAAATTTTGGTAATGCCAGTTTAGGAAGACCTAATGCTTTCACCTGGTGGTGTTTCTTTGGATGTTACAGGAATACAAGTTACAGTTACAGTGGCAGCAGTTTACATATTCACTTATCATTAAAGCCTCTAGAGATCGTTAGTGCCTTACTAACTGCAGCTCCGTATGAAGCATCCCATGCTCTGTCACACTATAATGTAATATAAAATATAATAGCTCTGTCATATAGCCCGTGTAAATTTCTTTTATTTAGTAATTTCATTTATTTCAATTTTGTCTGTTACATTTTTCTTCTCACTTACCCACTCAAACAATCACAAGTCTCAATATACAACACTTTCCTGTAATGCACATCTTTGGCTCACACAATTCTCTATTCTGTCTGTGACCCTACCATCTTGGCACACTTTTCTGCAATTTTATGTTCCTGAAGCCTGTTACATGAAATTTTATCCCTGGACACTTCTTAATCTTGGCTCCTCCATGCACACCACTGGAATTTCTCACGATAATGGTTTCATACTTTTCATTGTGATACCAGATTCATATTTCACAACTGCACAACAATATAACAGCTGACAAAGGATAGCTGCTGTGATGAGCCCATCTTGCTAGAAGTAATAAAGATGACTGGTTTTTACAGGAGGGTGTGGTGTATGCAGTGGAATTTTCCCTGCGGTCTGGCCGTGACTTGGTGAACATGGCCAAGAAGAGGACCAACGTGGTGCCCATCGTGGAGGATGCTCGCCACCCTCACAAGTACCGCATGATCTGTGGCATGGTGGACACCATCTTTGCCGATGTAGCTCAGCCAGACCAGGCACGTATTGTGTCCCTCAATGCTCAGCACTTCCTCAAGGTCGGGGGTCACTACATCATCTCCATCAAGGCAAATTGCATAGATTCTACTGCTCCCGCTGAGGCAGTGTTTGCTGGAGAGATCAAGAAGCTGCAAGCTGACCAACTCAAGCCACAGGAACAACTCACATTGGAGCCCTATGAGAGAGACCACGCAGTGGTAGTGGGTGTGTACAGACCCCCGAAGAAGAACAAGGGATAAGAGTCCTGATCCCACTGATGGCAAGTAGTTAATAGGGATGGGAGGTATATCGCTTTGTTCATTGTTTTAATTGTCTTCATATTTTGTATTCTAATGAAAATAAATATAAGTTAGTTTTTTTCTCTTTTGATACCTGAAGCACTTTTTTTTTATTGATCATTTTTCATAGAATAGAAATTTGAATGTTATTCCTGTCTTCTGGGAAGTCATGGATTAAAGAGGCCTTATTTTTGGGGGTCTATCAGTTTGAATGAGAAGAGTGAATGCAGGGCTGAGTGTGATAGAACAGATCAGGTCTCCTGTTATATGCAGGTGTGCAGTGATCAGTAAATCAAAGAAGAGCTCCGAAGATTACTTGATTTAGATGGATATGGGAGACATCTTGGGAGTTAGATTTAATAGTGAAAAAAGTACCTTATTAAAGTAAGTGGCTCAGAAATTAAAAATTCTTGGAAGCTTTGTGAGAATTAGTTTCAACAGACTTGTGAGTGCACATACTTGGTGGTATGAAATAATGCACGAGGCTCTAAACAAATATGCGAAATGAATGAAATAATTGAAAGGACAGGAAGATAATTAATGATAACTGCCGAGATGTTTGTGGCAGTGAGTTCTTCATGAAGTGTGTAGCTGTAGATAATAGTGCAGTATGCTTGGTATTTTTTATCCATTCATTATTTACAGGAGCTGCCGGTGTCTAGACCAATCTCATCCTCTCAAAAGTATCTAAGGTCAAGATAATTTCTTCGACCAAGACCAGGATGAAGAGATGAATCATAGTATAAAAGGAAAATAACAGTGTATTGAGACTAATTAACCAGGATCATACCTTTATTTTACAACCATACAGGAACCAGGAGACACACACGTATTATAACATCAGTCAAGAACGACCAAGACCCAGACCACTTACACCTGTGACTGACGGGCCGTAGAAAAGTAACAAACCAGCAGTAGCCATTACGCCGGCTGTCGCAAGGGTGTGTAGTACATAAGTGTCCGTGGTGGAGGTACTGACGCAATGGCCGAAAATGTTTGTGATTCCCCCTCAGAAGCCAAAACTATTAGAATAGGAACACGAGAGAGCGAGGTGAGTAAGGTGGTTGTGGGGCAGTGAGGTGGAAGAGGAGGCTGGTAAGCACCCAGCTGGCGGCCCCTCACCCCCCCGACACTCCCTCACCGTGATCGGGGATTTCCTGTGCCATTGCTTCCTATAATTGTCTGCAGTAGTTTAGGAGAGCCCAAGGTTATAATGGACGAGAAATTCGCGGTCCTTTTCAGAGACACCGCCTAATTTTTCCTGGTGGTTTTCTCTAATGGAGTTTTATTTTCCGGAAACCCATTTAAAAAAAAAAAAAAAAAAATCCTCACCGAATTTTATGCATGGTTAAGGTTAGGTATAGTTGGTGGTTAAGGTTAGGTTAGTTTTCATTAAAACCTATAAGGTTAGGTTTGGTATGTTCTATTCAATTACTTCCTTGTTATCTGAGACCCTGACTCATTTCTCCCGGCCAAGTTTTTGTGCTTTTTCTGATGGAGATGCAGTGCTTTAATGGAAACGGCGACCATAAAATTCGGTGATGAATTATTATTATTATTATTATTTTAAATATGGGTTTCCGAAAAAATTAAAACTACTATCTCCATTAGAAAAAACACCTATTGTAGGCCAGGCAAAATTAGTCGGTCTCTGAAAACGACTGCGAAGTCCTCGTCCATTATTACCGAGCCCAATGTTGTAAATAAGGATGCGCGATACAGATAGTTAAGGGTTTATTTAATCTAAGAGTCCTTTTTTTTCTGCATTAACATTTGCGTCTATGTGCAGCTTAAACCAATACACAATCGGTGGTTTTAAGTATCCTGAACGTGCACTGTTGTTCTCAACAAAGGAGTATATCTAATCCCTACAACAGCCGGCGGAAATGAAAAATAACAAGGGGGTCGAAACCCCCCTAGTGAGGTTAGGCTAGTTAACTAGCAGGGGGGTCTGGGGGGGCGCAGCCCCCTTAGTTATATCAGGAGAGTATTGGTCAATAGGGAGTATTGGTTGAAACTATATTTACCAACATTTGCAGGGATTACCAATGGTGTGTTAGTAGCTCTACTGCCTACTGGAAAAGGTTCTACTGCAGTTTAATACAATACAAGGCACGTAGTCATAACCATCCTCAACTTGTAAATCTGCCCATTTGCAGTATTTCTAACCCCCTAAATCAGCCGTCGGAAATTGGGGGTCTGGGGGCGCAGACCCCCAATTAGGTCAGGTTACGTAACCAATGTCCAAGTATTGTATTAAACTGCAGTTTTACTGGAATTTTGTGCAGAATATCACGTCAGACACATGCACTTGTTATGAATATGAAGGAGGTGGAGGTAATTTGGTATTGAATAGGTTTGAACATTGGTTTACAGGAACTACCACATGTAGGTCTCACGGCCTCTTGTAGCTTCCTTATTTTCTTATGTTCTTATTGTTTGTCTCGCAGCTCGCCCTGAAGCAGACCCACATAGTGAGGGATGCCCTGCAGAAGACTCACCCACGCCTCAAGTTTGACATCAGTGAGTATTGTAGTAGTACATCAACATACTAGAGTTTGACCTGTTGGTTAAATTCTAGTCTTCCCGCCCGTATTAGTGTTTTTTTTCTCCTACATACATGCTTTTACAGATCCCTTCAGATACCTCTGAAACTTAGTTATAAAATGGGTGAAAAAATGGTGCAAGACGGTAGCGAGGAGCGGATGATGAGGCACGTGGGTAGATTTTAAAAAGAAATAGGGAAAAACTGGTTCACAAATAGGGTGGTAAATGATTGGAATGGACTCAGTAGACAGGTAGTTAGTGCGGAGTCATTAGAGAGCTTTAAAGGGAGGCTAGATAAATTCATGGATGGGGATGAAAGGTGGATGTAGGTAGTGTTAAGTAACAGGAACTACCTCGTGTAGGTCTCACGGCCTCTTGTAGCTTCCTTATGTTCTTATGTTCTTATGTTATGTGGGTGTTGGTGGCTGACCTGGATCACCTTGGTCTAAGTGTGTTCCTTGTGATGGGTGTGTTGGGGGATGAGATATACACAGTGGTAAGATGTGATTATTGATGATGTTTTATTCATAACAGTCAAAATGAAGACACATGGAGACAAGATTCTTGATGTTGCGTTATCCAAGATTGGCAGCAAAAGTCTCTTCACAAAGGAACTGGAAATAGCACTGGAGAAGAGGCATGTTGACATAGTTGTCCACTCTCTCAAGGTTAGTTAACACACACACACACACATACATACATACATATATACATACATACACAGTGGCAGTGGCTTTACACGCACACACACACACACACACATACATCTTATGACTTTTAAGCATCTAAATACAGTAATGTTATGTGGAACCCTTGTTTATTTGTTTTTATGCAAAGAAACACGTTGTTGCAGGACCTTCCCACCACCCTGCCGGAGGGGATGGTGATTGGCGCAGTGTGTGAGCGTGAGGACCCAAGGGACGTGGTCATCATGCATCCCAAACACGCCAAGGCCTCACTGGCCATGCTCCCTAAAGACTCTGTTGTTGGTGAGTCACGTGTGTCATGTAGTACTGGAAGTCATGGGTATAGTCATAGGTCTTATCATATAATAGTCACAGACCTCTGTACCTGTACTTGTACTGTATAACTATATAATGTTTTCCTGTACTGTATAAGTCTGTCTTAATCACAAGTAAAAATGCTTCTGTTTTTCTTGCAGGTACGAGCTCAGTGCGTCGTGCTGCTCAGCTTAAGCGAAATTTTCCTGAATTAATGTTTGAAAGTGTAAGAGGAAACCTAAATACCAGGTTAAGGAAGCTTGAAGAAGGGAGCACCTATGATGCCCTCATTCTGGCTGCTGCCGGGGTGCTGAGGATGGGGTGGCAGGCCAAGATCTCTCAGGTGAGGACCTCTGAGGTATCATAGTAATAGTAGCAAAGGTAGTAGTAGTAGTAGTAGCAGCAGCAGCAGCAGCAGCAGCAGCATGATAAAATGATGCAGTAAGATGATTTTTAATCTGAATGTTCTGATTATATAGCACTAATTATGGAAGCCTCTTACAGCAAAATGTTTCATCAGGTAGAGATATGACATAAACTTATTAGTCTTAATTATGTTGCTCCAGAAATTCCAAGTCTGAATTCTTGAAAGTAGTAAATATAATCCAAGAAAACCAGAGATCTGAATTCTTGAAAACAGGAAATTATAATGTTTATGAAGCTATTGTCTGACATGTAGAATGCTGGAACTATGAAAAAAGCTTAATAAAAAATGAATAATCTGAATTCTAGATGGCACCATTTGATAAATTTGAAAAAACAAATAGATCAAATAATTTTGATATGTGTTAGCGAGTTTCCTCGTGGTTGTTTTAATATGCCGCCGAAAATGGTAACAGGACCTGGGAAATCAGTCTATGCCAGGCCATGAATTGTAGATTTAAAAAGGAAATAGGGAGAAACTGGTTCACAAATAGGGTGGTGAATGATTGGAATGGACTCAGTCGTCAGGTGGTCAATGCGGAGTCTATTGGGGTATTTAAAAGGAATCTGGATAAATTCATGGATGGGGTAGAGAGGTGGATGTAGGTAGTGTTAAGTAACAGGAACTACCTCGTGTAGGTCTCACGGCCTCTTGTAGCTTCCTTATTTTCTTATGTTCTTATGTAAATTGGTGATGCTTTGAATAGATTTAGTCCAGGAATATTGCATTTTGTATGAGTTTGTCTTGTCACTTTCAGTACCTGGAGGAGGACCTGTGCATGTATGCTGTGGGTCAGGGCGCCCTGGCTGTGGAGTGTCGGGAGGAAGACTCCGCCACCCTGGCTTTGCTCTCCTCACTGGGCCACCGCAACACCACAGTGGCAGCCGTGGCAGAGCGGGGCCTCATGCGTACCCTGGAGGGAGGCTGCTCAGCTCCTGTGGCTGTGCATACCAAGGTGACTCTCTCGCTCTCCTTCTCCTCTCCCTCTCCCTCTCCCTCTCCCTCTCCCTCTCCCTCTCCCTCTCCCTCTCCCTCCTCTCCCTCTCCCTCTCCCTCTCCCTCTCCCTCTCCTCTCTCTCTCTCTCTCTCTCTCCCTCTCCCTCTCCCTCTCCCTCTCCCTCTCCCTCTCCCTCTCCTCTCCTCTCTCTCTCTCTCTCTCTCTCTCTCTCTCTCTCTCTCTCTCTCTCTCTCTCTCTCTCTCTCTCTCTCTCTCTCTCTCTCTCTCTCTCTCTCTCTCTCTCTCTCTCTCTCTCTCTCTCTCTCCTCTCTCTCTCTCTCTCTCTCTCTCTCTCTCTCTCTCTCTCCCCCCCCCCCTCCAAGCTGGGGTAGATCAGAGAAAACTAATATTATAATAAAAATTGCATTGATGTCACTCTTTAAGTATATAAGAGCAAGTTATTACAGGCAAGTTCAGCCTTTTTTCGAGAGATTCCATATAACTTCTGTTGATGTTAAAGCCATTAGCAGGTGCGACGAGATGAGATGAGAAACAATGAGATGATGGGCCAGAATGTTGACAGCTTACTCCATATTTTTTAATTCAATAATGCACAAATAAGGTTTTCATCACCTTTTGATTTCCATACTTTGCCATCTTTATTTCCCTTTTTTATTTAAACTACTAAATTGTAATTTGCTTGGACCACAATGACCAGACAGGCTGGCCTTTTGCCTCTCACGTATGAAAATCACAACGTTTTACAGCTTCTGTGGAAATGCTCTCCTGCCTGTATTTGATGATGCTTTTATTGGGAAATAATTTTTTCGTGTTTGAATAGATTATGTTTCAAAGTTCAGATATGATGACATTTTCTTTTCCCTGTGCCTTCCCCACCCAGGTGACCGAGGACCAGCTGGACCTGCAGGGTGGTGTGTGGAGCCTGGATGGAAGTGAAGAGCTGCGCCACGCCATGTCCACGTCTTTGGCTGAACCTGACTCCTCTTCAGACACATCAGAACACCCCGCCAAAGTGGCTAAAGTGTCCAACACATATAGTGGGGTGGTGTCCCTTCAGAGCCTGGACCACTACATGAGTCAGGCTCATACACTAGGCGTGGCCCTGGCCAAACATCTACTTAGCAAGGGTGCTGATAAAATGCTGGCTGCTGCCAAACAACAAAATGATGCTAATCTTCCTTCTAATAACCCCAACTTACCACCTAAAACTGGTGGTGAGCTGAAGAAAGAGATTGAGGTTAATGGCTCATAGTCATGTCAAGGTTAAAAGGCCAATCTACTTATGAGAACATTGAACATACAACAAGACTTCAAGTTTGGTGAATTTGCAGTTCACGAATTTGAATCTTTCTCCAAACTGCCAGAAATTTGTTCCTTGTTGCATGACAACCTCTGTAATGCAGCCACGAGACAAGAGGTAAATCTGAAGCTGTTATTCTACAAACAAGTCCCATGCCCAGAGGAAGGAGACCCAACAACTCAAAGAAACTCAAGGTCACAGCAGAAGCAAGATTGAAAGCAGGGCCTTGTTCCCTCCCTCATTTTATGAGTATATTGACACCACTCGCCCAAACAAACTCTCTCCCACTAAGGTCATTAGTGTTAAGCTAATTATGGAAGAAGCTTAGTGCCCATGACACAATATTTTTTTTTCTGAAATTGATTCACAACTGCCACAATCGATCACACATGAGCACTGCTTCTCCCTCAACTCAACGAGAGAAAAGACAAATATAGCACCATAAAGATTTGTTCCTGGAAGCTGTTGAATGTGTGGAGCGATGGGATTTTTGTGATGAACTGAGAAACATTTGGTGGAACGATTAGTGGAAGAAGTGAAGTTATCATTAATGAAATACTAGACTCAAGCATTTATCTAGCAGCTAGATGATGGAAGAAGAGGAAGCTGAAGATGAGAAGCAGAAATGAGTTATTAACCTACAAAAACTTTTGAGAACCTATGCCAGTCTTAAGGATAGTTGATGGACACTGAAGAAAGCAATATTAGAGACATATGATAGAGCTTCTGCAGCAAATTTAAGGTCAATGCCAGAGGAAATACAATGAAAAAATTAATGTTACCCAAGACCAAGTATGCATGCAGCAAACAGCAAGCAAACAGAGGAGTTGTTTATGTGTTTCAAGAGTAGACAGACACTGAGGGAGATGATAAACAAGATTTTAAAGGCTTAAGACTTTACAGACACTGAGGGAGCATGAGGCACATTATAGTGGAGGAGGAAGTTAATAGGCCAGAGGAGTCAGGAGTGCAGACACCAAGTAGCCAGTGCTCTTAGGTGTTGGCATGCAGCTTTAACAGATGTACAATGCTCCTCGACAAGTAAAATCAAGGTTAGTGTTTTTATTATTTAATGTTTCTTATAATATACTAATGTGTTGACATGATTACACGAACTGTTTTTAATCAAACTTTATAAAAGCCACAGGGTTTGGGAAAAGTATTGTTCTGAAGCTAACATGGACCTATCAATTTATGGAATTCCACGTTAGTAGTAACCTCAGTGCCAGCGAGGCATTGGAAATAAGTGATAAAGTGTTGGTAATGAGTCTTGCAGCTGTAATGCATTATGTAGCCAGTCATGTCAGCTCACCAAGTTGCATGGCTATGCATTAAGATTTTACTTTTCACTTCAAAATTATATTCAACTTTCCCTAATTTCCGTTTCCAAGTTGCATTTATTATGCTGAACCCAGTCAAAAGTTTTACTAGAATTCAAGCGATGGAGATGAGTTATTGAAGTTGCTTATGGTATGAGTAGAATGGATGTAGGAAGTAATGAATGTATCTATGGAAGCTTTGCCATGTCTAGAAAGGGCGAAAAAAATGTGAGTTGTGGAAGTGGTAGAACAGAGCACCTCAATATGAAATGGGCACTAGTAAAGTGAATGAGAGTTAGATTAGAGGGAAAAGGCTCGACTTGTAATGCACATGACTGGCATTATGACCAATCTTATTGTGTCATCCTTTACCGTAACTTTTCTCCTTTTTTCAAATGATAAATTCCCCACCATGTTTCATCCATAAGTGACAATTTTATCCTCTGAATTCATTGTTTTTATGGATAACTTCAAAGTCCAATTTATCACCATGGTGTTTATTAACAAACAATTACTACCATCCTAGCTACCTAGCAAAGTGGCACTGCACGGCACCCACCATGGCACAGAAGCTCTTGCTGCAATATAAGGGTAGCATGCACTGGTTGTATATAACGTAATGACTGATCATATTCTATGGTCAGCTTGATGGTAGCATTATTGTCTATCACTTAATGAAGTTATTTTAAAAATGTGTCTTGATTTTTTTTTTTCACTTTTAAATCTCCAATTCTCCATCCAGCATGCTTAGCTCACAATCGTCAAGTTCGTTAGGTCCGAGACCAAGTGTGTTCTAATCCCTAGCCAGGTAGAGACAATTTGGGGTCTTCTCCTGTCACGCTATTCCCCGTGTTCCCAGTTCAGTTCAGTTGTTGGTCGGGAGTCAGGCCTTTTTCAACGGCACTCCCTGACGTGTTTCTTCTTGCTGTCTGGGTCTTTAATTAGTTTTCTTCTCTTATTCTATCTTATTAGTTTCTTTCTTTTTCTTTCTTCTTATTTTCTCTGGTCATCCAAAAACTGTTGATTGTTCTTTTTGCTTCTTCCACATTCACCTCTCCGAACAAATTCCCCTGGCAGGGAAGAGGGATGGGATGGAAACTGAGGAATCTTGTTGCTTTTGCCTTTAGCAGTTCATGTTTTTTATCAGTATTCTGATCTTATGATTAAGAGCCATTTGTTGTGTTCAAACTTAGATTAGAGGTTGACTTGTGATTTGATTTCACATTTCTGGAAAGTGTAGGAACTGACCAGTCATCAACCAAAGCCTGTTATTAGAGAAGATTAAGGAACTAAGAAATTGGTTGGCTTACATGACCGTATTGCGCATCATCGGCCGTCTAACCTCATGACATCTGAGAAAGTCTGACTTTAAACAGAAAAGATGATGATGATGATGAATTACATCAGATAAACTTATCATGATTTAGCTGGTAATATGATCTGCTATCACAAGAACATAGAGCTTTGTACTTAATTTTTTTTAAATGGCTGATATCATGAGCGTCTATGAAGCTTGTAATGTTGACCTTGTTGCCTGTTTAGCTTCCGAAGATAATGGAGCATCTTTGTTCTTCGATTCATCTTCCTAAATGTTCACCTGCCTCCTTCCTATATGCTGCTCAACGGATGAGCTGCATTGTTGGCTTCAAGCAAGGAAATTTTGAAACTTTTCTAATTGCTCATTTAAAACACAACCCTAGTATTAGGAGTCAACAGCAATATAATGATGCCAGACTCTTGATATACGTATAAGTATATCCTCTCATAGTGTTATTTTCATGATATTTATCGCACAATTGCACCTACATTTGTTCATCTTACCTTGAAAATGTGGCACACTGTGCTTCCGGAATACATTGTTCGTATCTTTTAAAGTTTGTAACTTGAATGTTCGTAAGGTAGGCTACAACTATAGTCATTATTATATGGTTATGTAAGGAGATCATAAGACCTCTAACTTTCTCATTACGTGAGAAACTGATGTCATTAATCAATCAGTACCAGTTTGTTATTTAGTAATATCTATAAAACATTATAGCTTAATATTACTAAGCGTGTGCCTTGTAATAAAATAATAGTAGTAGAAACTATAGGATGTGTGTTAATCATAAGGTATAATATTTACTATACTTATATTTGTACATTTAGATCTCACGTACTAAATGTTAACAAATTAGTCTCCAATGGATTCGTTAAATAACTAGAAAGTCTTATTCTAGATATATGCTTTAAGTGATTATAACCGATCTTGGGGATAAGAGGAGGAGATGGGATGCGTTATCTATGGTGAATCAATGTTTCCGACTTAAACTGCTTGTGGTACAACTTTAAGAGCTGTTAGGTGGAAAAAGATCTAGTTAAGTCTCCAATGGCATCGTAACTACTAAAACAGTTACGTGCCAGCAACGCCTGCGCTATATACTGTATGCCAATCTTGGGGTGACGGGGAGCGTGGCGAGTGGTTATCGGAGTGCTGAACTCAATGTCCCGAGTTCGAATCCTGCCGGGGGCAACTCTTTCAAGAGCCTGGTAGGGGAGCAGAAGGTCCCAAGTTCAAGTCTCATCAAGGGTCAACTATCAAAGCCATTGTCGAGTGGCCGAAGCAACGCACATGCAGCATATACCTGTCTGCCGATTGCGAGTGTGACGGTGGACTCTAGGTGCTGCATGCGCCTTAACTGAAGATCTGAACATCACAGAAAATGGAATCTTCACCTGAGACCACAGATGTCACTATAAAAATCCAGCCTGCGCCACCATCGGGCGAGATCGACCAACATCAAGACTCTCCATATGCCTACAGGCGCTATAGGCTACAACGTGTATATATACCCCCCCCCCCCTCCCCGCGCCTCCTCTCCATGTAGTACACTCGAGTTGGTCGAGTCTTTGACGGCCCCACACAGTACAGTCCACACGTGTGCCCAAACATGTGCTTGCAACATGTAAGCGACATATTACCGACAAGCTGTGAACGTGTTGTGAAGTGTTGCGTCCAGATAATGTTGGAAGCACTGGTTGGGAACATGCAGTCAGCACCGATGTGGACGAGGCAGCTTCTAATTATGGGCGCCTGCAGACGCCCGTATCGCGTCATCGCTGCTGCGAATATGTTCCCAACATTACTGACTCATGTGTCCAAACATGTCTAAATACTGTTGCAAACATGCATCTAAACATGTTAAAAACAGTGTTCACAACAGATGTTTGAGTACACGCAGGCGTATTTAGGAGCTTGAAACATTGGGGGTTTAGCCCCAGCCAAGAGATCCTTAAATTTTTACCGGATAATTTTCAATTTATTTATGAGTATAATGAATATAAGAATAGGTACAAGAATATTAAAAATGCACTTCGAAAAAAATGTACTTCACAGAACAGATATGCGTCCCTGACCCTGGAAGAATGCCTCCCACACTGCCAGAAATAGTCAGTGATAAACTAGTGAGAGTGGTGACGAGTGAGGCGGACTGTATACGTGTTGACGCGCCCTTCTGTGCATATGTTTAGGAAGGAGGAGGAAGTGTAGGATTTAGCCTGAAAAGACCAAAGTGAAAGTATAGGAAATTGGTAGTTGATTTGAGTAGCTTTAACTAATACTGATCGCCAATATTGCGTAACCTCAAGAGGAAATGGGTATTGTAACATTGAAACTACACACACTCAGGGAAAGCGGCAGTGTTGATCAAATTATTGGATTGGTCTATCAGTCATATCAGGATCAGTCAGTTGGTGGGTGTCAGGTGTATAATGGCGATGCCTAATTTCTTGTATTACTCTCAATACTTATTTTTGTTTGTTGATCTCACGGAGTCAGAGCTCCCGTCCGTGCTGGGTAGGGCAAATGTAGTTCAGTGACGGTGGTTATTGCAACATCAGGTAGACTCTAATGGTTTGTGAATCAAGTTGGCAATGCGGTCCTTTTTTTCATTAAGTAGCCAATTGTGTGATTGAGAGAAATCAAATATTCTATCATTCAAGGATTTAAAGATAGCGTGCCTTGAAAATTCCCATTAGTTTGAAAATTCACCAGGAGAAGTAGGTAATGATAATATAAATATTGGCACTTGTAATCAGTAATATCTGTTAAGTTACCGAAACGAAATCCGTGAGCGGGTTGGTAGTGTGCGACTTGTTACAATATATGTTTTCTCTTGGGTCTACCTCCGTAACTATATAATTATTGCAGTGGGTTGTAGCATTCGTCACGTGCACTGCCCTACATTTGTTAGCATACCATATTACGTTCGATAAAGGCCGGAAACAGACATAATGGCTTTCACACTTGTTGCTAATGTGTGGAAAATGAGGCGTTCAGCGGATGGCAATGGTGGGTGGACGGACTCGTGTATCAGTAACCGCCCACCTCCGCCGCCTCCCGCGTGCCTGGCCCCGCGGCACTGCACACACACAAGCCGCGGGCCCTCCTGTTACCAGGCTCAAGGGGAACACTACACACAGCAGCCGAGTAGTGCACTGTGCACCATAATGCTGTAATGCGTATAGTGATAACTTGTGGAAAACTAGTGCAGTGCCTAGAATTGTGCGGAAACAGATATTGCTGAACAATACTATGTCATCTGACTTGACTGAGCGTCCGTCAACTTCTCTCTAATTTAGAATTAGCTTTGCGCTAAACATTATTATGTTATGAGTTTAACAAGAAAACAGTGAAAGTTATATTGTGTTGACAACTGAAGGTTATTACCGCCACCCCAGCGCTCCATCCACGCCTGTAAGTGAGTGAAACAAGTATACGTACCTGCGCTTGTGCCAAACAATTTAATAGGAAAACGTGACCACTCATGTTTTACCTGACGGCTGCTTATGTAATAGGCTACATTTTTCGATGTTACCATAAGTTTATTGTCAAACAGGGAATCATACACCCACAATTGTTTGCATATGACTTCTACTTAGGATTACATAGTAGATTTCATATTTTACCAATAGCAGACTTTTTAGAATAGTTATGTGAAAGATACGATTCTTGATAAGGTATTAATAAAGGTATTGACAGGAAGTTATGGGCGGGGCAGCTCTGGTAGTTCAAAAAAATTGTCATTGACGCCCACTGATCGAGATCCTTGAATTCTGGCGTAGAAAACTATCTGTTAATCATCATTATAATTCAATACTTTATCAGATATTTCATTCCTTGATATAAAGGGAATATTTGGTATAGGTTAAATTAATACTGAAGGAATTAATACTTATAATGTATTTATAAGGGGAGGGGATCCCAAAATTGGTCAAGTGTTGAAGTTTAGCAAAAGAGAAAAAAATCTGGTTTGAAGTCAAAAGGGATGGGAAGGGTGCCGTCTAGACTTGGTGAAGTAGGGGAAAAGTGGGACAATATAGTACGTAGCCTGGATGTTTTTGGAGAGATATACCAGAAGTCATAAATGAATTGAGCTTAGTAAGATTTTTGTGACTGGTCGTAGATATATGAAGTATGTTATGTAGCAGGTGTGAGCACTTGCTTGCTGTTATGTTGTTTCGCATGGAGCGGGTGAGGGGAGGAGTATATAGAGCTGTCCATACAAGACTGTGTAGGTTCATTTCGCTGAGCAGGGATGGGGATGTCTTTGCACTATCTTGCTGAAGGCGTCGCCAATATCGGAACCTAAACCTAGTTAAGAACTTTCTCGGGGGGGGGGGGGTGATATTCTAAATGTACTCGTATGCCCCCCCCCCCCCCCTCCGTACGTGTGTTTGTGTGTGTGTGTGTGATGAGAAAAACTACGTTGATGTGTGTTCATGGCAGGACTCCACCTGCTGA
Source organism: Chionoecetes opilio (assembly GCA_016584305.1). Taxonomy (NCBI): domain Eukaryota; kingdom Metazoa; phylum Arthropoda; class Malacostraca; order Decapoda; family Majidae; genus Chionoecetes; species Chionoecetes opilio. The sequence goes on from JACEEZ010023140.1 coordinate 287,950, forward strand.
CCACAGCGGGGAAGCCGTGGCGTAGGAGTGCTTCCCCCCATGCCAGCAGGGACCACACTTGGTAGGACAATGATGAAGCTGTTCAGGTGAGCAAGCACATTAGAAACTCGCTTCATGCTAACACGCTGCTTGCACGCATTCTGCCTCATTAACAATATGGATTAACGCTTCTATAGTTCCGTCGTAACTAACACGCTTGTTCTTTTTAGCAATATTATATTTTGCTTGAATACTAACTCTGGCATGCTCTAGTAAAGGTTACGTGGCTTATAGTGAGCTTTTCTCTTAGTGTGGTATCTACAGCACCTCATATTGAAAGCTTTCTATGCGTGGTTGAAAGCTTTACAAGGCTGTATGTATATATATGTATATATGGATGGGGATGACATAATGTACGTAGGCCTACCTGATTATCAAGAGATGCCTTGCGTAAGCGTATAAGCTCACAGTTTCCTTGCGTTCTTTTGTTCTGCGTATCACTGTACATGACGAATCTCCGCCTGGTGATGGTGGTATGTGCATTACGTCATGGTGAATGCCTAGTGGGTCAATCACCGCTCACTTCCTGGATATCGTCAGGGAGTCTTTACGGCGTCGGGTGCGTCCAAGGATAATATACAGTCACTATCCTTGGCTGTCTCTGTGTTGGAAAGACATAATTTTTTTTGCATACAATAGACGGCAGGTATAGAGGTGAAGAGTGGTAGATTAGTCAAGTTCAGTTATATGACGCCTCATAAGATGATCTGCAGTGATCTTCAAAATCAGGCGATCACATGGTGTGTATTCACTTCTTGCAGACTGAGGTAGGGAAAGGGTAGTCATATGTCATGCATATTGTAACAAATGACATGATATAATTGTTCTGACTTATTTCCCACCTCTACCTTCTGCAACCCTCAAGCTCTCATTCAGTTCATGGGGTCATGTGGAAATCCGCTGCAGTTATATAGGAAACCTAAGCCAGGAAATCATACGGGAACGTCCAAGTCATGACAAGCTTATAGTATACGGTTGTGTATGCAGAGCTGGGCACTAAATACATAGAATGTATTTAAATACTAAATACTAAATACATGGGTGAAATGTATTTAAATACTAAATACATTTTACGAATGTATTTAGAATATATTTACTAAATACATCAATTGTATTTAAATACATTTCTAAATACAATATAAATGCACAACTTTTAACATGTCCGAAAAAAATGGATTTTCTTAGGATTTCCTTAAATTTTGCGTTTCCTTAGAAATTTCCTTCTCAGGCCTAAATTTCCTTAAAATAAGGAAATTTGCTTGCAAATGGAAACACTGGTTCACTGTAACATCAGGATTGACAGATAGTTGGGCGGGTTTATGGCCAAATTAACTATTAAAAAAGTATTTACATTTTTATATTTTGAATATTTAAATACAATGTATTTAAATACTGTATTTAAATACATGAAAACCAATGTATTTATAAATACAGTTCTAAATACACAAATGTATTTAAATACTGCCCAGCTCTGTGTGTATGCATGTACTGTACATTGCGACGAGTTTTGTTCAATATTTTCTTATTGAAACCACTTTGTGTTATGTGTAAGCTGAGCAAGAAAGTGAATAGCTGCTAAAGTGTGTTGCTTACGAAAGTTAGTTAAGTGTACTTGCATGAATGGCAGGTGTGAAGGGAAGAGCACCTGTAGATGATGTGATAAAAAGTGTGACTCAACACCTGTGTTTGGGGGTGGGGGGAGTGTTCGCGCCCCCGCGTCTATGTTTAAGTGGGCGGAGGAGGGTTATGATTGCTGTGCGTGGGTGATTCTACCTCCCGCGCTGTGCTTGTCGCCAAGGAGTCTGGACATTGATCCCCTGCACGTAACTGGAGATCAATAAGGAAAGGCATGTGTCAGTCAGTAGATAGGCAAGATAGGGTAGTAGTACAGTATCAGTATGGGTTCAGGTAGATAGGGAAGTAGTACAGTATATGGGTGCAGGTAGATAGGGAAGTAGTACAGTATATGGGTGCAGGTAGATAGGGAAGTAGTACAGTATATGGGTGTCGGTAGATAGGGAAGTAGTACAGTATATGGGTGCAGGTAGATAGGGAAGTAGTACAGTATATGGGTGTCGGTAGATAGGGAAGTAGTACAGTATATGGGTGTAGGTAGATAGGGAAGTAGTACAGTATATGGGTGCAGGTAGATAGGGAAGTAGTACAGTATATGGGTGTAGGTAGATAGGGAAGTAGTACAGTATATGGGTGTCGGTAGATAGGGAAGTAGTACAGTATATGGGTGTAGGTAGATAGGGAAGTAGTACAGTATATGGGTGTAGGTAGATAGGGAGTAGTATAGTATATGGGTGTAGGTAGAGACAAGGGGTCAGTGTCAAGTAGGTGTGAACTGTATAAATAGCAGGCGTCACTGATGATAAGCGGAACATAGAGTGAGTGATTGGATCTGATGTGCCGAGACAATAACTGATAAGAGGCGTGTCATGAACAATCCTATTTCTACAGTAACTGATATGATCCACAGGACGCCGTATTGATTTAGCGCGATACTAACTCAAGTACTTCGGAGTACAGTCGTGGCTTGAAAAATGAAGAAGACATACAATAAAGATACAGTGGTAGTAGTTGGTAATAGTAATAGAAGTAGAAATAGTAGTGGTGGTGGTTGCAAAACTAATAACTATCTTTTCATCATTTAGAATTTGCCATGCATCTTGTGTGTATACGTCCTATAGATATCACTTTGCTTTCTTTACACAGTCGTATTTAGAGAGTTATGCTATAAAACAGGAAAGAAAGGTTATGTTAATTTGTTCAAGATATCCGGCTTATTAGGAATGGGAAAATTATTGAAGGATATTTAGTTAGTGACGTGTAATTAAGGAGAATTGTATGACAGTGCAACACCCCGCTATCTTTGAAGTGGCTTCCGCCGATGAAATTATTATTTAACCAGGATGAATCACGCTGTTGCTTTGCTCCTTCCCTGCCAGACCAACGATACAGTGTTATGCTCTTATATCGCCATGAAAGGATGATATTTTGACATAAACACATCAAAGTAATGGGGAGTATACATCTTTTCGTGCCTTGACATGTATTGGTGGGCGGTGGGGATCAGGCAAGTGTTCCCCTGTACGACATTTTCCTTTCCATGTGTGCAGGAGTAGCATTGGCGCGCTGTCATGAGTGTGTGGAGGGAATGTGCAGGTCGCGGCCGCTGATCAAGTGCCTTCACGGTGATGTGTATGTGGTGAAGATTCACATTGATTTTTATGAAGTGCAGTTTAAAGATATGTGCAACTGGGAGAAATGCAGACGCCTGATATGATGTAAGAATATTATACTGAATGAATGTGTTGGTGCATAGTAATCAATCACCAGTAACAGAAAACAGAACATTTAGTGCCGTTGTCATGACTTGTACTATTGGTCGTGTATGCAGACTTGCAGGTAGAGTGAAGATAGTAGTGATGAAAAACTTTCTTAACTTGTCAGTGTGATATTTTTTTTAGTGTCATTCATAGTTTTGGTCAGCAATCATAGTCATGACTCATGAGGTATGAGTACTTTGCAAATTGAATGACTTGCATAAAGAGAAAAAAATGTGATTTACATTTTCGTAGTCTGTTAATTACGTACGCATTTCTGACGATTGATCTACAGTTCATATATTTTGCCTTATTCAGGAATAGTGTTCAATAAAATATCATGATAATATTATGTCGACTGTAGATATCTATACGCTATCATAACCCTTCAAAAAAGACCCCCAAAAAAACCATTAGAAAAGTACTGGATTTTGCAACTTTGTTTATTCAATTATTCAATATTTGTTTAATGTATAGTCTTGATTTGACGTGGTAAACTTGTTTGAACTTAGCGGTGGTTACCCTAGAATGTCGTATATAGAAACAAGAACAGCAACAGTTACGCGATGAACAGTGAAAAGCGGGGACTGTGGCACCTGTGACACCCTATGGCTAGGGTGTCTGTGAAGGTTAGTGTCTCTCTCTCTCGCTCTCGCTCTCGCTCTCTCTCTCTCTCTCTCTCTCTCTCTCTCTCTCTCTCTCTCTCTCTCTCTCTCTCTCTCTCTCTCTCTCATTTAGGTAGAAGGCTGCTGAAGCTACTAGTTAGAGTTAGTAATGGTTGGTGATTGCATGGTAGCAGTAGTAGTATTACGTACTGTAGTAGTAGTAGTTTGTTGTTGATGTTTTTGTTGTAATATGCCTGTCATTTATAAGGAATATGCTGATATTTTCGAGGTGTCAACAAATACACAATTCGAAAACAACCATCCAGTCCCTTTGAAAACGCCAGTCCCAGTTCGAGAAATACGACCCTACACTGTAACGATAACCTACTAGCTACACTGTACTTCCCAACAATTCCCTTCCAGGCTCACACCCCCAATTATTGTCTTACCCTTCACCGTTACATTAGCCTCAAGCCCTGTGCGCGCGATATCCTCACCGCGGAACAGGTCGTCGATAACTCTGTAACCTGCAGGGATAGGTAGTCAGGCGTCAAGAGGCTTTCCTTCACGTAAGTCAAGGGCAAAACCATCCACGTTGACAGCCGCCTCTGCATCTGACGGCGACGAGTAAAGTTGACTTGATAAGCAGTGCGGATTGAGGCAACGTTACTCCTTGTCTCGGTCTCTCAGCGTGCAGGGGAGGGGCGCCACGCCATGAAGAACTGCGGGGGGTGGGGTGGGGGGGGGGGTAATTACCTAGGGGGGCGTGAGCCAAGAGAGAGAAAAAGGAAGAACGTCAAGTATTTAACTTAAAGCTCGGCCTTCGATTTAACGTGAAGGTCGCTCGCGAGGGTGAGCGAAGAAAGTCTGTGTAGAGAAGAAAGTGCGGATGAAAAACTCTGCGGTGACGTCTTGCCATACTTCACTAACTATGTAGGCTTTCATGCAATATTATTTATATACAGGCAATCTGAAGCTATGTGGCCTCGTCACCTAGCGCGTGCCCTACGAAATATAGCTTCTGGTCTGCCGTACCTAACTGAATAACTACTGCAGCAATTCAAAGACACGTAGCACATATACGTAGCGTAGCGCTCGTAGGTTTTGGTGTGCGGCGGCCTTTAAACGTGATTAACTAAATTTACTGGGTGTATGCAAAGTGTAATGAATAGTTATGTGCACAAAAAGTGTTAAAAACACGCATCTTTTTTAATTTTCTTTCTGATTTAGTAGTATTTTTAAATATCTTGGTAGAAGAAGTGAAAGGGAGGGGGGCGGGGCTTGGAGGCAAGGACCAACTACTAAAGGGGGATGAATAACTCTTAACTATGATGAAGAACATTGATTCCATCTCTCCAGCAAACATGTAGCCGGCCCGCGATACAGTTCCGTTATGGTGCCGCTAACGCCCTTCCTGCCGCTGTTCCGTGACATAGGACTGGGTCTTTTGCTTTGTCTTATTCATGGAGTACCTACCTGACGGAGCGAGTCTGTGCAAGACGCTGCTGCCTGTGTGAGAAACAAGCCTTGTTGTTGTTGGTGGTGGCGGTGGTGGTGTACTATCGTCAAAGTTTTGTAGCTCTTCTTCATCTTGATGGATATCATTATTATCATTATTGTTGCTATTATCATCTTAATTGTTATTGTTATAATTATTATTATTACCATCAATATTGTTAGCATTGTTAGTATCATTGTAATTTTTCTTATATTTCTATATTAATTTATATAGATTTAGTGGCAGTGGGCCTGTGTAGTGTGGGGTGATGGTGGAGGTGAGGTGAGGCCTGTGGCGGCGCGAGCACACACGCTATAGCTGCATCCTCTTGAAGGTTCATGCAGCCACCCCGTGTCTGGTGCTCCACTTGCCCGGAGCGCTGCTATGAAGGTTAGGTCATCCTGCATGAACAGGTATAACGTCGCGATAAAATGTCCTGTAACTGCTGTCGGTATCAGAGTCAAGCTAATGTTAATACGATACGTACACGGATATTTCACTGTCAAACAAAGAGATGTTCTCCGCACGAGCACTTCACCCGCCTTGGTTGGAGGCGCCTCGCGGGCTGGCGGTGACATGATGTATGGCCGCGGTGTCACAACTGTACAGGAGACACGCTTGCTAACCTCAAGGTGTGAGTGTTGCCTTTCCGCCCCACAGCAAAGTGCCGACGACTCAACGGTTGATGACGATAGTTTCGCCACGCTGGAGCTATAGGGGCTATCACTGTCCGTCATGTATCTTTGATTGGCTGTTCGCCCGCTCGTGTCCAATGGCTGGGCGTCTGTGCCACCGGCGGCCGCTCCGGTGATTTATTTGTTTTATCTAGTTATTGTATGTTTATCTATTTTTCTGCACGGCCTTGAGGACAGCAACTGCAGGGTTTTGCACGCTCGTGTATATGGCCCTTACGTGGGTGAGCAACAGATGGGCGATTATGGATTACCGACTTACGAACATCCAGTTCTCGGCATCCAGCCCGTGCGTTGGCCGCTGCCATTGCTTCCCTTCCTCTATGCAATAATACCGACTCTCATACACGAATACGAGGATGCTTTATGCTGTTAATTAGATGTGTTGATTAGTTTCGTAAATTGCAAAGATATGAATGGTGTACTGGCGTGTGGCGAAGCAGCATTGGCAGCGTAAGTTTGATCTTCATTGGGAAATATGCGGGGTCGATGCCCCCGAGCAGGCCTCCACGCTGACATATTTTACATTCTGATTAATTTTCAGCAGGATTTGCGAGCTTGTGTTTTTGTGCTTCACTGTATAATTATAGTCTGAGTCGCCACTCGGCAGGATTGATTTCCAGGCAGCGTGCCACGTGCCGGCGCTCAAACACTGCAGGCAATATCAGGCTTTGATGCACTTCCAAGAAACTGCCGTTCATTTAAAACATTTGTACTGAATGAATTCACACCATTATGAGGCATGTCAGGGAGCGTGTTAGATCAGTGTTCTCGGCACCAACATGTGCACACCGTACTCTTTCATCCACTAAAACTCCAGTCTCGATACTATATTTTTTTATATATTATTTTATCTATTCATCCTTGTATTCATTTATCTGTTATTTTTTATGTATATATTTATTTGTTTATTCTTTTTATTTATATTTTCTTATCTTGTTTATTTTGTCTACTACTTAATTTTTTTTCTTTCTGTGGGAACTTGTCGGTGAGAGTGTGTGCTCTGTACGCACCCTGACACTCTGATGCCAGCCTCCGCACATCGGGTACGGGCTGCCGGGCTATTTAGGGCTCACCCCTCCACCCCATTGATACTGTACCGCCGAGGCTTACCTGTGCTGATTTAGTCTCGCGTTACAAACCCTCCAGGTAGAAGAGACGGAAGCCTCCTTGACACTGGCAGAATAACATGTTCCAAGTAAATTTAAATAATTGAGGGACCACAACATCTGTATTGTTTTGCCTTGTTACAATCTTGCAGTCAATGACAAGTTTTAATTCGTCTCGATCAATTCAAATCAAATTGGATACCAAACATAGCAGCGCAGGCAGGGAACTTGTGAATAGGTAACTCAGAAAATATTAATCTAACATAAAGATCATGAAAATAAACAGGTGGCGATATACCCATGCAGGCCTATATATAGGGGTGGCGGCACTCACTGTGATGCCTCTCATGATACTTCAGCGTCATCACAAACCATGCATTGGATAGATTTTTTGCTGCACTAGATCACGCTTTACTGGTGAGTAGTAGGAGTAGTTGATAGCAAAGTCCATAACACCTTTTGTTACTGCAGTATAACACACGAAAAATATATCGTGTGAAAAATGTTACTGTGTTCATGTTATCACCGGAGCCTCTGTCGTAATGTACTTACTGTTGGACATACTGAACGAAAGCTATTTGTACCCCGGTCCCCGAGGACTTACCCACCGTACGTCTGTCAGGTAATGGCGTGAATTCAGAGGCTGGCAAGTAACCCGATGGTCTCCACCTCTACGGGTCTTATAGCTTTCTGTTCAGCTTGTGCAGTGGTCGGCAATGAGTACAGAAAGTGCCCGCCATTTACTCACGTTGTGGGTCAATCACATGCGTCTGTCAATGTTGTCACGCGGCACGTGTTTGGGCAGGCGAACCGTTCTCCTTTCTCATCGCCTGGCGTGCTGACGGAGATATGCGCGCACGAATGTTCATTTGTATGCTTGGGGATTGTCAAGTTGCGTGAAGGGATTCCATGCATGCATATATTGATTTTCTTGAACAGTCTGCCATTTGCTGCCATCAGGAAGGTGGGTGTGGCCATGCACCAGCACACGATTATGTTAGCGTTAATATTTGTTCTGTCACAGCAATATCTTGGTGATTATGGACGGGCAGCCTCCTTGGTGGTGGCTGGTGTAAAGACAGTCTATACCCACGTGCGTTACGATGTCTCATGAAAGCGTAAGTGCTGGAAACAACCCATGTACTTAGTGGTTCTTGATAACGCCGAGCTAAATCTATTCAGCCATTACCATCTGTTATTTCCTCACCTAACATACTATTGACTCCCCTTGTTAGTTCCTCTAGTAATTCTTCCTTTATCCCCCCCATCTCCTTCCTCCCGTCTTATACGCATTTCACCTCGCCTCATCCTTCCGTAACCCTTCCCTTCCTTAAATCCCAAACACCACCGATCTTTACCCACAAGTCTAGCATCCTCTCCTTCCTGCACCTTCATATCCCGCTTTATAGTTTTAAAATATTACCTCTTCCCTTCCCCCACGCACCCTTCTGCTTGCCTCAACCACCACCCGCCGCGCCCTATAAAAGCCCATTCATGCTCCCGACTCTCCACCCGACCGTCTTCCCCCATCGCCCCGCCACCACCCTCTCTATACTGCCGCAGGAGTGACGCAGTGTCGATCCGCCGGGATTTCACGACCCGAGTCACGCGTTCAAGGAGGAAGAACAGGACGATGAGAAAGAAACGTTGTCGGCCAAGAATTTTTCCCCCTCTCTCGTAAAAAGGAACAGTTATGGATATTTGTTGTAGCTTGGAGTTTCTATTTATATCCGCCTTCTCGTCCTCCTATCCATCATCATCATCATTTATATGACACTCAATATTGTGACCGTAATTCAACAGTCTGGTTCGCCTTTAAGCCAGAGAGAGCTCTTTGACTTTTTTTTATTTTTTTTTTTATTTTCTTTATTTTTTTTACCCGTTGGATGGCATTCTGTCTATTTTATTATGCTGTCCTGGCGGGTTCCCTTCAGTACCTCAGGTGACAAGCAAACGGCCAATTTAGTCTCGGTTTTTTTTTTCTCTCTCTCTCTCTCTCTCTCTCTCTCTCTCTCTCTCTCTCTCTCTCTCTCTCTCTCTCTCTCTCTCTCTCTCTCTCTCTCTCTCTCTCTCTCTCTCTCTCTCTCTCTCTCTCTCTCTCTCTCTCTCTCCAAACGTAACCCAAACATTTGTAATTTCATTTTCTCACCTTTGTTATAATGACAAACTAAACGTCATCGGATTCGCCAGATGTTTCTCTGTAATATGAACATAAGATAAAAGGTGATTAGATTATGTAGACTCATTCATCGTCATTCAAAATAAACTTGTAATCATGTTGAGAATGACATTCCTGATCCCAGAGCTCAAAACTTTGTCCATTACAATTATATATATATATATAATTGTAATGGACAAAGTTTTGAGCTCTGGGATCAGGAATGTCATTCTCAACATGATTACAAGTTTATTTTGAATGACGATGAATGAGTCTACATAATCTAATCACCTTTTATCTTATGTTCATATTACAGAGAAACATCTGGCGAATCCGATGACGTTTAGTTTGTCATTATAACAAAGGTGAGAAAATGAAATTACAAATGTTTGGGTTACGTTTGGAGAGAGAGAGAGAGAGAGAGAGAGAGAGAGAGAGAGAGAGAGAGAGAGAGAGAGAGAGAGAGAGAGAGAGAGAGAGAGATGAATAGAAGGACGTCCTTAACAACATGTCGTTGCTGGATTCTGGGTTAATAGGTCCCCATCCTTACCCCCATAGCTAGCCTCTGTATGAACACTTGCGCCAGGTGCGAGCAACACTTGGTCTCGGCAGGCTAGGAAACACCTGACGCCTCTCTGACGGGTGTATTGGGACACCTACATTGACTCATGCTGTAGGGCCGTATAGGCGATCATACATTGCGGAAATAAAGTTGCTGCATCAGTCAGTAAGGATGCTGTAGATTATTCGAAAGCAGATTTTTTTTATGGATAGATAATATGTTGGTATTTGTATTCAATACTTAAAATTTACGTGTACAACAGGGACTACAGTCTATCTCAACAGCGGACACATATAAGCTCCTCCCTCCCTATATATATATACACTGTATAATCATGACGGTGCTGCGCACATATTATTAAATCTCGCATATCCAAGATAACAAAGTAATCTCGTGAATATCATGAATGTAATGAACCATAATCTGTAAGTGGGACACCCTGAATTATGATTAGAATGGATCAGTTATGAATGTGGCTGCCTGGCTGTGTCTGGCAGGAGGGGACACACAGGGAGGGCGGGATTTCTCTGCCAAATGCCGTAACTCAAGCTTTCTACACATTTCCCTCTTTTTTGACATTAAATCAATCAATCAATCTTTCTTACATGATTACAAGTTCCATTTTTACCTCCTACAGGATTCGCTACGAGAGGTTCGGCCATGAGATGACGGGGGCCACGGGTGACCAGGAGCCTGCCGCGGGGGGCGAGGGCAGCGGTGACTCTCCCCCCCAGAGCAGGCCTATCGACCCCTCGCAGCTTAATTTTCAGCTGAACGGGCACGCGGCGGCCACTCCTGCCAGGTGAGACGAGGAGGGTCAAGGGCGAGGCAGGACAACAACAGGGAAGCTTCATTGTGATCAGGAAAAAGTGTCTTGGCCATTGTTTGGACAGACACCCGCCAATCACAGCTCACTTTTTATGTCTCACTCACACTGGGTGGATGAGAGAGAGAGAGAGAGAGATTTTGTTTCAGATCAAGAATTCAAAATCCAGCTTCTAGATTATGAAGTCAGGGTAGTTGGTATGATCTTGATTGAGGAAGCGATTGTCAACTGTATTCTTGTAAAAGCAGATGGTGTTTTATTGAACGCACCACCGAAGAAAGTATGTATGTAATCTATTTCATTCTCTAACGAAACAAGGTCTTAGTCAAGGTCAAGGTCTCCCGTGGCCAGTGATGCAACACGAGTATTTGTACATTATATATTTCTAAATGATAAGTAACGTTCTAGAAACACCATATTCTGTAAGGAGACGTCGTTCAACCAATGGGAAAAGATTAAGGAAAATGTATGCTTTGATTTCTCACGGGCAGTCTTTATTCACCAATGCGTATATGATTCGCTGATTCACACACACAACTACATCTCTGTCTCACCTCATTGAAAATATAACTGATGATGACGATGATGGAATATACGACCGTGCTGTCCTCTACCAGCAGACCCAGAGGCTTCCCCCCCCCTTCCCCTCTCCCCACCTCAAAAATATTATATAGAATTGACTGTTATAAAGAACATGAAGTAGAACAATATACATTGCCATGCACGTCCTGCTCGCTTGTTTGCCCTGCGGATGTTGGGCGCCTTGTTGTCACCACTTCCCGGGGTATTATTTTCTCCCAATTGTTGGACTATTAAAAAGATAATGATAATGCTGTCTTGATGGTCACTTCATAAAACAAGTAAGTGCATTATTGATGAATGGATTAGTAGGTATATTCCGAAGATCATAACGAGCAGTTTATCTTATGGTTTCGTCTCTCTGCCTCCGTCGTGACAACCGCTGTTCGAGACATAGAAAACGGGCTATTTGAAGCACTGAACACTGATTGCATTCAATTAACTATCTCTATCTGTATAACTTGGTTCAATGAATTTAGTTTAACTTTATTGTATTTGATGTAATTTTGTGTAGATATAGTGCTTACTTTCGAGTCAAAATACTGAAGAGCAGGCGAGGGATTGATCCAGGACCAGTCTTGAGGTGACGAGGAGAGGCAGTGTGTGTGTGTGCGTGGCCGAGTGGAGACAGGATGAAGGACTCGGGGAAGGATTTCAGATATTATGAGATGGGAAGCAGGTCAGTGATCAGACACACAAGTTATAGGATGAGGTGCTGAAGATTGATGTAGACTTTCAAGCACATGACAGACAAGTTGCACATCCCCAATCACCTTGCTAAACTAAGCCATCGTTGGGGACAATCATAGACTCATGTAGATTCGAAATTTGCCTATCAAAGTTAAGACGATGATATTCTAAGAAGTGTATGCAATTCGTGAAAACATGTTTTGAGTAGGCCTATATGATATAGTTTCTGACAGCCTACCTCCATGATTACCCATATTTTGTATTTTAGTTAGGCATCTCAAGTTTGTTTATCCATAAACTACAAGTATTGAAATATTGCTTATGTGTATTTTTGGTGTTTTATCCATCAAACATAATTACATGAAAACCATCAGATCAGTTTGCCAGTGAAACTTATTCCAAGTGTTACAGAGAGAGAGAGAGAGAGAGAGAGAGAGAGAGCAAAATGAACTTGTTGAAAGCCATCAAGATTGTAGATTGAATTGAATGAATGGATGGATAAGAGATGTTGGATTACAGATGAAATAATAGATAAATATGAGTGAGTGTTGCATCCTCACCGGTCATTTCCTATCTCCCTGGCAGTAAGCAGCATGACGTGATCCACATCACGGAGATGGACACCCACAAGGGTGAGGGAACCAATGGGATCACTAATGACTCTGAGGAGGACGATGAGGAGGGAAGCAGTGAACAGGAGGAGGTAATGATTCACACAACTTCCTCTTTACAAGTTACTTTTGTCTTTGCTATCCAGTCATTTATAATAATTAAAGAGCTCTCTGAAAGATGCAAGACCAGGTTTAATTAATTGAAAGCACATTTAGACTTTTCTTTTTCTTGATGTTGTAGGAGAGATAATAATGCTTCGTAGTATACGGAGGAGGATAACTGGAATCTAGCTTTGATTATGTTTGTCATATTGCTTAGGAATAGTAGATATAAGCTAGATAACTAGTAAGCTGATACTGTGATAGCATGAAATTTTTAGAATGTACAGTACATGTGTGTATTTGAGCTTTAGTGAAGTGAAGAATGATACTTGAATCGTGAGCTGGATGCCTGGATTTGCTCTACTAAGAGAAAAGATGAAGAGATGAAGACACTGCCTGACACCAAGTATTCCTCCCAAGGTGTGGCAGCGGACGGCAAAGTTTCTGGAGTATGACCCCGAGGAGCATGAGTTGGAGGTGGAGATGGGCTTTGTCGACCCCTCTAATCCTCCCATTCCTGGCTGCAATCTCTAGTGAGCATGTTTACCATCAAGCTTGTTTCTTATTCTTATCTCTTAGCAGCGGGAACAGTTCAACCAGCCAGAATTAGGCCAAAATACAATGTTTTTTAGCAGTACGTTTCGAACAGTCGATAAGCCTTCTTCATAAGTTAGTAAGTATCCTGCCCATATCTACATTGTAAAAGAAATTACAAGATGTATGGAAGGCTTATAAAGCTAAGGAATGTAGAGACACGTGGAATTCGTGTACGTAGGCATTTGTAAAGTTTCTTTTTAGCAGCTTTCCAGCAGCCTCTATTGTGTTTGTGTTTTTTCTTCAAAAGTTTCTTGTAGGTTTTATCTTATTAATTTTCTCTAAAAACTTGTACTCTTTCTGCTTAACCCCTTGAAGCCTAGAACGTAATTTTCGTTGTAGTTTGGCTACCATTAGACGATTTTAATAGATATAAGCAATATTTTATAGCTAAGACCTATTTAGTATCCTTGTCTACTAGCTAATTTGGTATATTAGGTCACTTTTCGTAATTGCATGGCTAACAACACAATTTTATATAGCAAAGGAAAGCTCTGGGCGTGAATGGGCTAATAAGTGTTCTGTCCACAGCTACATGCAGTGGAGGACGCGCCGGTTTGTGGAGCACTTTGTGGTGCGGCTGCTCACCGCCCTGCTCATCCTGGTGGACATGGTGCTCCTCATCGTGGACCTGTTCAACTCCCCGACCTCCGATGATCCTCTTGAGTACTGTTCCCTTGCCTTCTCCACTTACTTCATGATCGAGGTCATCTTAAGGATCTTTGGCCTTGGGTGAGTTCCCTTTTTGTGGAAAGAAATACATATATGCTAAATTGTTTTCACCCTGTCTCATCTCAAGAACTACCTCGTGTAGGTCTCACGGCCTCTTGTAGCTTCCTTATTTTCTTATGTTCTGTCATAATAAACAGGATTTGATCTAAGTTCATGTTGCACTGTCTACCTACATATACATACACTGTACTTTTATTCAAATTAAACACATTATGCACACTACAATGGCATATTTTGTTAATAAAATACAATTCTGACTTCTGTCTAACTTCAAAGCAGGAATATCAGTTTGCTTTGATATTTTCAGGCCGAAGTATTTCTACCGTGCCTGGTACAACACCCTGGATTGCTTCCTGGTGGTGTTCACATTCATTCTGTCTGTGGTGACGGTGTGTGTAGAGAACATGTCATCCAATCCTGCAGGGTGAGTGCTTACCAACACCTCAATCATACATATGCCTTGGAAATAATATATGCATGCTCAAATTGTCTTGTTATCATTTTACTGTACATAAAAAACGAATCAGAACAGCAATAGTAACCTTGTACTATATAAGATGAAGTTAAATGAATGGAAAATGAGAAAATCACGAATAGGAGGAGGAGGAGGAGGAAGGAAGAGAGGATTAAGAATACGAAAAAAGTAGAGAGAGAGAGAGAGAGAGAGAGAGAGAGAGAGAGAGAGAGAGAGAGAGAGAGAGAGAGAGAGAGAGAGAGAGAGAGAGACTACTAATAATGCTAATGATAATGGTGACATAATTTCAGGCTTCTCGTTGCCCTTCGTCTGGTCCGGTTGGTGCGGATCACCAGGATACTGTGGGAGCGTCAGCACCTGCAGCGAGGTGTGCGCCAGTTTATTTCACAGAACAAGAGGCGCTACCAACAGAATGGCTTTGACCTTGACCTTACCTATGTCAGCCCAAGAGTCATTGCCATGTCCTTTCCATCCACTGGCAGGATGTCCATGTATAGGAATGATATCAAGGTAAGAAATGACTGGATCAATACACATATGTGGTTGTGGTCAAAAAGCAAACACTCATGAATACAGTTCTGATGGGCTCAATTTTGTCTACTAATGCTTTGACATACTGTATAACATTTGAAAGCAGCTCATGGCAGGATTTCCTTTGTAATGCCAAGTTTTCAAAGTAGAGCATCATATTGGACTGCTTTAGAACAATCTTTATGAAAAACTAATTATCTGAAATGAAAAATGGGGATGGTATGACAGAATTGCCATAATTGTTTTCAATGTACCTTAATGTATAAAGTTGAGGAACTACTGCCTTGAGTATTGTGAAGTCGCACGAATAATTGAGTGGGAAACAGATTGAGGTCTTTCAGTGGAAGTCTTGAAAAAGTAGATGCCAAATATTATTTTTCTAAAAGATCAAATAAGCCCTTCTGTTTGGTAAGTAATTTGGGCCCAAAAACCCTCGCCAAACCCAGAATATAAAAACCAAAGAGCTTAATCCAACATAAAAAAACGTATATATTGGCACTGAAGAGCAGCCTAATATATATTTTGGATAAATACACAATGTAGTTACATTAGAACTACAACAAATCTGTTAATTACATCAGTTTATTTATTATGCTTAACAAATCTGCAACAATGCCATACTCATAAAGAACAATATAATGATCCAGATCCTGCTGTTGTACCCTTCAGGAGGTAGCCCGGTTCATGGACACGCAGCACCCCGGCCACTACCGCCTCTACAACCTGTGCTCCGAGCGCCACTATGATGTGTCGCTCTTCCACGGCAGGGTGGAGCGCTACATGATCGACGACCACAATGTGCCTCCCTTGGTGTAAGTACTTTCTCTCATATGTAGGAAGGGATGTGAAGTATTGTATGTAATTGTAAAGTATTGAAGTATTGTAAAGTAATTGTTCTGGGCTATTCCTTATGTAAAGAACATCAATATCATTCTCTTTCTCCTGTGATGATGTTAGCAATCATTATAAAGAAAATCATTGCATCAGAGATATATAGAGTTGGCTACTGGGTAGATATGAAAAGATTTTGTCCATGAATTATGTGCCTACTTAGAAACATGTTGAGTTTAGCATCATCATGTTATGCTGGATGATCAACAAGAATATGCTACTCATGAATGATGTGCCTTTACAGAGACATGTTGAAGTTCAGCAGCAGTGTGCGGGACTGGATGAATGAGGACGCCAAGAATGTGATGGCCGTGCACTGCAAGGGGGGCAAAGGCCGCACGGGTACCATGATCTGTGTCTTTCTTATCGATCTTGGGATATTCAAGGATGCTGAACACTGCCTAGGATTCTTTGGAGACAGGCGCACTGATAAAAATGTGGCTTCCAAGTTTCAAGGCGTGGAAACTCCAAGCCAGGTAAAGAGTAACCATGGAAATGCAAACCATGATTCAATTAGATTCACATAATTAAATCTCTAAAAGTAGTTGAGTTTGGATGGTACAAAATATTACTATTACTGTAGGGTTCAGCGGATTTAATGTGGTTGAGTTGCAGGATGAAGCTCTCTTTCAACATAATTATGATAGTCCCCCTTATCCCTTTGCACTTCTGACCTATGACTTTATCCTCCCATTTGTGATGTGTATCAATCATGTCTTTTCTAACAGAGTCGCTATGTTGGCTACTACGAGCGTGTGGTGCAGGCTGGGCGGGTGGTGCCTCCAGAGACGCCCATGATTATCTCGAGGATTACACTGAGAGGCATGCATTCTGTCGGTGCTGGAGATGGGTCAGAGTTGTTCTTTACTCTCCAGAGCCGATGTCACTCCATTCCCTTCCAGGCCAATCTTGGCACACAGAGGAACTGCAAGGCAAGTCAAGGTTCAGAGTAATCTAGTTTGCACATGTGCACTCATATATCCCACAGGTATATCTTGAGTCACAGTAGTTAGCATTAGCTTTATAGTCTAGCACATTTCCCTCACTCATGTGTTTAAGAGATGCCAGGCTAGAAAAAAAATTACTCTAATAGTATGTATAATTAGTACATATGCCATACATTCATTCATCATCTTTCAAGCCTCCAGAAATTGTTGACTCCAAACCATAAAGCATATTTCTAGAGAAAAAAATCTTTAGAGTATCTTTGTTTCATACTCGCATGACTTACATTGAGCTGAAGTGCAACAGGCACGCGTGTTCTCATTGCAAGGTGGAATTTTTATGACCCAACCATTCAAAGTAGCAAACTGTTCAAATTATTAATGTTATATTTACCCACCCAATAATTGACTGTAAAATTGATAATCTCGTTAAAACAAATCTCACAAATATCCTGATTTTAGTGGATTGTGACTTAGAAATGGGCTTAATCAAGTACAATTTAGATCTTTAGACAACTGTATTTTTATAAATCTGGCCTTACTCTGGCACACTCCCACAGGTGACGGTTGAGAAAATCCATGGTTTGGTGCACATACAGCTGCTGAACACTCCAGTGATTCGCGGGGATACTCGGATCATGTTTTTTACAGATAGTGTGAGTAAAAACTTGCCCATTTAGTTTCTGTGAGAGATTTATGCAGTATTTGTATTGAGTGTAATCCAGTGGCGTCTGTGCATGAAGTATGTGATCCATGCAGGCTGTAGGTGGGATCATGTAAAACTCAAATGTGCAATCACTGTGTGACAATGTTGAGTCATTTGTGTAGTCTGGGACGTCATAGTATTTAACCATCTTTGCAGTTTGAGGACGTGATAATGTAAGGTAACTTTTTAGTGTTTGGGTCAAATACTGGAAATCCTTTTTGATGGATGTAGTTTAAGTTGTATTTACACTTTGCAGGACTAGTGTAAAGGGAGAGAGAGAGATTTTTTTTTTATTTACCTAGCTTTAATGTTCAGAATGTATGTTTGAGTGCATGTTGTCATGTTCTGAAATATATATACTAGTCTAAATAACTATGAGAAATAAGGAGTTTTATGAAATGTCATGCTGCGTGTTAGAGCTACACACCAATGCACAACCTGAGCACAAGTCACCACTTTAACATGAAATATTGTTATCAGTAATGAATCAGCGAATGAACTTTGTGGATTTTCATTGTCAGTCATCAGACTTTCATGAACTGTCTCCATTTCTATGATTAATACTATGTGTTATCTCTCTGATTATCCACAGAGGAAGATTCCCCGAGGCTATGAGAAGAGTCCCTTCTTCTTCTGGTTCCACACTGGTTTCATCACAGACAAAAAGTGAGTACATAAGATAGAAAAGTATTTAACCTCTATTTTTACCTATATGTAGTATAATTATGTGTTGATTTAAAATTGCATATATTTAATTGTAAAAGATATTCTGCATCTCGCAAAGAGTGACAAACCACTGCAGTATACATTATTCACTTTATTTATGCATGTAGTCAGTAAAATATGGTAGCTATCAATCCTAAGCTAATATTTGCCCCACAGAAAACAATTCTCTTAAGACATAATGAAAATTAATGTCAAATCTGTTCAGTTTCATCAGATATAATCAGAAACAGAAGACTAGATGTTAAATTACATTGTGTCCTCCTTTCAGACTTGAGCTGAGCCGCAGTGAGCTAGACAATCCTCACAAAAGCAAGACCTGGCATGTGTTTCAGGAGAACTTTGGGGTGACAGTGGAGTTAGAGGAAGACTCCATGACCCGGGCTTATTAAGGTCATCTTCTCTGTCAAGGTGACATGATATTATTACATCATTACTTGATGCTTAGATAATATGAACAGAAACCCTTCAAATTGTTTTTAGAATTTATGTCCTGTAGCTATTTATTTAATATTTGAGGACTTTTATGTGCAAAACAAACTGACGCTTAATGATACCTACCATTACCATTGAATGATGGAGTACATACATGCCTACCTGCAGTGTTACCTTGCAGATTGTGATTTGTCAATTCTGACCAAATTAGGTACTACATGTGCCCTAATTGTAAGGTGCAACAAGGCATCTAGCGTTAGTGTTATGATATTTTATCCACAGATACCACTGTTTAGCCCCTTATGATGATTACCTCAAATGTCAACACAGACCTAACATGGGCACCATACACTTTACATCTGAGACATGCACAGCGTTATGGGTTAGCTACTTATAATTTGTAATGAATCTAACAGTATTATGTATACTGTATATACTATATATACACATATATATATATATATATATATATAAATTATATATATATACAGTATATGTATGACAGTCTCCATTCCCTCCAAGGTGTATGGTATATGGTGTATGTAAGGTGTTATGTGTTAGAATTTATTCTGAATTTGTAATACTATTGTGACCTCAAGCGAAAAAATTATTTTCAGTCGGGATCTTCCCTTTCCTTTTCCGTTATGTAGGTGATCTTGTAATTGCTAGTCAACCTAAATACAATTGACTCTCCAAAAGTCTAGACATAATTTTTATGGCCGCCGCTCATGTGTCCTTTTTAGATAGATATTATTTTTACATGAGCTTCTTGGTTTTGCAGGCGAAATTTATATGAGGTAATTTACCAGTAACTTTGCATCTTCATTCATACATTCAATCATGTTCTTAACCACACTGGTATGGGATTCATGATTTTCATCATCATAAATTATGTATTTATCACAGTCTACCTATATGAAATACCAACTACGCACAGTATTGAGTTTTAGATCAGTAAAGAACTGCTGATGAACGAGGCCAGTGGCAAGGCAGAGACAGCAAGATTAGTTTTCTTGGCTGGAGTTCATGGAGGGAATGAGACACCCGACAGATACAGATAGATATTGATACAGATTGATAGGTAACAGGTAGGCATTATATTAATAAGTTCTTTGGAGGCCTTCTACAGATCCTACATTTTACTACAAGTTGTTTGAAACTGTTTTGAAAAGGGAGAATATACAGCACCCAAAATGCACCCATATACGCACTGTAGTGTTTGCTGTTGTGATCTGCACCAATTTGTCTCTTAAGAACATTATTCTTTGTACCAGCGTTATACCAAATATTTACATACTGTTACATATATATGATTAAGTATTGTATATTAAGTACCTTTGTTATATATAGTCATGAGCTGTTTTTCACCACTTCTTTCAATTATGTTATCATTACCGATATCTTTTTGTATATTTTATTTTTTAACCAGCTTGAAACTGATTTTAATAACTTTTTGCTTAGTTCTATGGCTGCTAGAAAGGCATCACCTGTTGATAGAATCTGTATCATTACAGGGGTTACATATATTGAAAATGTGACAACAGGGATGGAAAAAGAGAAAGTACGAAAGATTCGTGCACCATGCGCTAAAAATTATAGTGTATTTGATTCAAGTTTTACGAAACAATACACACCAGTCAAAATATTCACAGAATTTGCATATAAATACAGATAAACTTTTAGCAGTCACTATGAAGAATGAGGTCCTAGGAACATTCATTATAGCAGGTCACCATTGTATTATTATTGTATTATGTGAATATGGATGCTGACATGAATGAAGGTGTTTTCAGTGATGAAGGATTTCTCTGAAAAATTAATGTCCTTTGAAATGTTTATGAGAGGATGCTTAGCTTACTCCTAGAAATATTGTCAATGCATCCAATGTTTTTTGCTATAATAGTTTTGACATGCTTCTCAGGCAGCTGGTTTGCCTCCACTCAGTCCACTGTGTATGAATGAATGTTAATTGTTACTACTGTTCTGACTGTACAGTTTTGATGTTGTATCATGTGTAGCCTATTCTTTATTGTGGAGGCATAACTGATGAACAGATATCGGGGACACTCATTGAAGTTTGAAAGCCTACAATGAGAATGGAGTAGGAGCCTTCGTTTTCTACAGATTACACTTTTCTTTGTACTACTCGCATCTTATTATGTAAGCTGTTAAACTGTACTGAATGTGCATACCAGATTTTAGTACAGGACGTATTTGATTTTCTGTCTTTCCTCCAATTTTTTGTTTATAACAAAACTTGTGCCTTGTAATGATCATAATGTTATTTAACCCCTTCACGCCCAGATCTTTACTTTGCTATATAAAATCGTCTGTTAGCCATGAAATTTTGAATAACTTAATATACCAAATTCGCTAGTGGACAAGGATACTAAATAGGTCATATCTATAAAATATTGCTCATAGGCACAAAAACCGTCTTATGGCACCCAAATTACAATGGAAATTACGTTCTGGGCCTCAAGGGGTTATGGTAAGAAGTACAGAAGGCAAAATCAGTTTGGATTGTGAAGGTGCATCGAAACTCCTTCACTTCAATCTGGAAAAAATATAGTATGTACTACATGTGTATGTAATTCAATCTGGAGGAAAGAGAGAAGTAACAAGTCTGCTTAAGACTCAACTCTTTTTCAATGCTGAATATAAGATTTAGATCTGTCTGCCACCCTTCGAACCACCTCGTATTCTTCTAGTCCAGTATGTGGCAATGTGAAGTTGTACAGTTGCAGATGGTATTTTCTTTCACTTCTGCAAACCATGATGAAAACTTTATTAACGATTTGATCTTTGATGTGAAAAGCACAGCTGTAAAATGCACATATCCCTACCGTAGTGACAAGCACATTTTCCTGAGGCCATTATATAATTAGAAAACACATGCTGAAAAGATGGCAAAAAGGGAAAAAGAAAGTTGAAAAGATCGATGACTGAAAATAACAAGGAAAGAATAAGAAAGAAATATTCTCAGGATACAGTTTATAGAGAATAAATAAGAAAAGCTGGACATTGTTTAGGCAGCATAGGCTATGTGGTAAGAGTTAATGTTATGGATGATGAGAAATTGACAGACAAGAAAAATCTTCACATTTAATGTAATTTTGCTTTTAGCGCTGTCTTTATATGAATATTGAAACTCATGTTCTTTTATATAAGATTATAGATGATACTTCCTGTAATGTCAGGATCGTTGTTAGTCTTATGTGACAGTGACATTGTACATAAATGGCATTTTTTTTATGCCAAAAATGTTGGGTCGCACTTAAAAGGAGTTAACTACTCACATGAAATGTTCAATACAACTTGCAATTTACATATTATAGATTATTTTACTAACAATATTGACATACCGTATGACTGATAGCTGCCAGTTGCGTCCATTTAGCTCATTGCCGCCGCGGCACGTGGTGCGCAGACGCAGACGCGCGGTGGTGAAGCACTCAGAACTTCAGAAGCAGTGAGCCGCTGGTGCCTGGCAGGTGGGCGTCGACGAGAGTTTTCCAGCCTTTAGTATTGACAACTGAAACCCATTTGGTGTTATTGCTGGGGCGTCTCGTTCCGAGGAATCCAGGCATATAGCTTCACATGCAGGTTGGTGATCCAGGGTTGGCAAGAGAAGGTTTTAGCAATACGTAGTTAAATTAAGCAACGTCGCCATTATCACCCAGGCTGTTGTGTGAGGAGTGCCCGCTGATCCACGGGGCGAGTAGGTGGTGCCCTTACACTCGCACTACTGAGGGCACTCAAGTCCTGCTAATAATGGATGGGTGACAGGGTGTCAATGTCAATGAGTGGCAGGGTGTCTGTTTGCTTGGGTGTAAGCAGTTCAAGATAGCCAGGGTGGGAAAAGTTGCCAGGCTAAGGGTATGAATGGTGGTAAAACTAGTTCAATGCAACACATGGACATTTGTTACGTAACCTGACGTAAATTGTACATTGGTTACTTAACCTAACCTGAGCTGGGGGGTGGGGGCACAACCCCCTCATACTCCCCTTGATGTCCGGCACATTCCCCTTTTTTGGCATTAAATCAATCAATCATACTCCCTTATGTTATTATTCATTAGCGAAGGCTGATGTAGGGGTTAGAAATACTGCAAAGGGTGGTAAAACTGCAGTTTAGTACAATACACCGATACTCCAGAGTCCTAGCTGACATAACTGGGATTTAACTGCCTAAAGGCTTGAATCTACAAGTTGAGGACGGTTATAACTACGTGCCTTGTATTGTATTAAACTGCGGTAGAATCTGTAAATTTGCAGTTTCAACCAATACTCTCAATCATCATTTAATTTCCTCATAGCCAACAAGTTTGACGGACTGTGGGAAATCGGGGTTGTTGGAAGTTCCGCCTCACTCGTCACCACTCTCACTAGTTTATCACTGACTATTTCTGGCAGTGTGGGAGGCATTCTCCCAGGGTCAGGGACGCACATCTAGGTAAATTTTTACACTAGGACCGAAATTCCCTACACAATTGGGAGTATGGTTTCTGTTCACCTTATTGGATTCTAAGAAGCATTATCCTCTGAGCTTCCGTCGCAAATTATTACTTTTGCAGATATAAGATGTTTTTAATAGAAAGGAGCGTATATGAGATATGAAAATTAAACTAACCTAACCCCACCTTTTAACTCACTAACCTAACCTAATCCCACGCCTTAACATCCTAACTAAAGCCAAATCTGCATTATAAAGTGTCCGCGGCAAGGGAAGAACAGAGGAGATGCAGGTCACAGGAAACAGGAAAAAGAGTAGAGACACGTAAACACTTGTCTCTCGCCTCCCTATAAACAACATGTCATATCTCCAAAAGTAATGATTTGCGACTGGAAGCTATAGAGAGAATGTTTCCTAGAATCCAATAAGGTAAACTGAAACCAAACTCCCAATTGTGTAGGGAATTTCGGTCCTAGTGTAAAATAATACCCACATCTTTTCTGTGAAGTACATATTTTTCGAAGTGCATCTTTTATTTTAGTTAGTCTGTCAGCTCAACATACATCCTGCTTGATTTTAATGTGTATAACAATAAGGTGCACTTCGTTGTTCCCATGCCTAGGTAGTGAAGTAGTGGTGCTTGGCCTCTTAGACATAGTGGCAATGGCCGGTGAATTGTGAATGATGATTCATATCATAAGAAGTGAACCTGAACTTGAATTTATAGCTGAAAGTTTGAACTTACTGAATATTGTTGCTGACAAGTCACTTAATACAGATCCTTAAATGGAAAGAGCCCTAGAGTTCAAGAGAAACTTAAAGAAAGATATGGCAACATATAAAGTACTGCAGAAGTCCCAGTGGAATGAAAACCAGCCATCTGCCCTGCCTTGCTCATCAGCTTGTCTGGAAGGAAGACAAGGGAACACACACTATGCCTGCAGTGTAGAGCATCAGCAACTCTGAGTATTTACCTTTATTTACGTATGACATTGATATGGTAGGCTACACAGACTATTCATTAATTTTAACCAGTCATGGAGTCAACTTGGATAGGCATAGATGTAGGGAAACCATTGTACTTACATATTTTTTCCCAACCGGATTATTTATGATTCAGAAATATTTCACACCTTGTAGCACTATAAGATCTAGAAATAAGATTACACTGTTTTCCTCCTCTTATCCACTTTCACACACTCAGGAATCTTTCACAGCTCACAGTAGTCTATAGGTGCCTTGCACGTGACGTCACAGCCCTCGTTGTAGCGTTGGGAAAAATTACCCGATTGATGATGTTATTTATTTAGTTAACGCTAATTTATGCATGGTGCTAATTCATTTATCAGAAAACGAAATATATCAATTGAAAGCTAATCAAATTCCGCTTTTATTGATATGCTCCATTGTTAAAAGTTTTCTCGCAAAATTTTAAATGGCGACGAGTTTAAGTGAATAATAAGTTCATGCATATTTCGCCAGTCTCATAATGGCATTTCTTTAGCATTGTTTAAGTGTTTTTTATTTGATAATATTATAGAACAAACATTTACGAAGATAACAGAATATCATTTATACTGATAAACATATTTTTGGTAGGGGAAAACTACCATATTTGTTGACATCTTCAGCCTCGCCGACTAGTAGCTGTTGGTCCTCCACCTAGAAAATCATTGCGCCGACGGGCGGCATTTGGCTTGAAGCCGCTTGATCGTGACATCAGTGCTAGGAAACTATAGGACTGTGCCTATAGGTGTCTTGCACTGACGTCACGATCTAGCGGCTTCAAGCCCAATGCCGCCCGTCGTGAGCGAGCTGAGCTGGAGGACCAACAAACTCCACTTGCCGCCCGTGTTTGCCAGCTTATGGTACCAAATATATGTTTTATCAGTATAAAAGATATACTGTTATCTTCGGAAATGCTTGTTCTATAATATTATCAAATAAAAAACCGTAAAACACACTAAAGAAAGGCCATTATGAGACTCAAGAAATATGCATGAAGTTGATATTCACCAACTCCAGCTCCCATTTAATATTTTGCTCGAAAACATTTTACAAGGAGAATATCAATGGAAGCGGAATTTCATTAGCTTTCCATTGATATATTTCGTTTTCTGATTAATAAATTAGAATCATGTATAAAGTAGCGTTAACTAAATAAAAAACCATCAATCGGGAAAAATTACCCTATTTCATGATGTTATTTATTTAGTTAACGCTAATTTATGCATGGTTCTAATTTATTTATCATTAAACGAAATATATCAATGGAAAGCTAATGAAATTCCGCTTCTATTGATATTCTCCATGTAAAATGTTTTCGAGCAAAATATTAAATGGGAGCTGACGCTGGTGAATGAATGCATGTTTCTTGAGTCTCATAAATTCATAATGACCTTTCTTTAGTGTGTTTTGCCGTTTTTTATTTGATAATATTATAGAACAAGCATTTCCGAAGATAACAGTATATCTTTTATACTGATAAACATATATTTGGTAGGGGAAAATTACCATAAGCTGGCAAACACGGGCGGCAAGTGGAGTTTGTTGGTCCTCCAGCTCGCTCCGACGGGCGGCATTTGGCTTGAAGCCGCGTCTGTCGCAGCCACAACAAGGGCTGTGACGTCACGTGCAAGACATCTATATACGTTATGATCGCGTTACAAGAGCATTCACCAAACAAGAATTGAATGATACGAAATTTATGAATTGAAGTGTAATTCCGGGTATGAGCAATATTTGTTCGATGATCGATAGAGTATTGTGATACTTGCAATGGCTGCTAAATATTCAAAAAATTTGTATGTATATTATTAATTTTGAATACTGTAGTTAGAATAAACGTCATACATCTGTTATTTATGTCTATTCTTGTAAGAAAGTAATGCATGCATCCTCTGTTATGTGCTTAGTGGTGTTGGGGCACAAAGAGAACTGACCCCTCTTTGTGCCCCTACACCAGGGTTCTTCAAAGTACGGGTCGCACTCTTTTGCTCAGTGGGTCGCCAAGTCGTAAACAGATAATTATATAAATAATATGTGAAATGCATTAATATGAGAGAGAGAGAGAGAGAGAGAGAGAGGAGAGAGAGAGAGAGAGAGAGAGAGTGCCGATGGGAGGAGAAGGCAGGACTTACGCATAATCTCCACTTGCCAATTAAGCAATACAATTTTTTCTACTTACGTAGTTACAATAATTTACACAGTACTTCTACATTTTTTCAACTACTATTAAATTAATAGATAAAATTTACATTGGCTCACTCAAACATATGCAATTATTTTATATCCATAGATGTATGTATGTATACCGTATATATATGCACATTTATATGCATATGTATGTATGTATGTATGTATATATGTATGTAATTGTAAAAAAAATCACAACGAAGAGAGAAAGCAGCAACAGTTGTAACATAGGGTCGTGAATGTAATGCATAAAATAAAACAGGGTCGCGAAGAAAAAAGTTTGAAGAACTGCCCTACACCACTAAGCACATAACAGAGGATGCATGCATTACTTTCTTACAAGAATAGACATAAATAACAGATGGAGGATGTTTATTCTAACTACAGTATTCAAAATTAATAATATACACACAATTTTTTTTAATATTAAGCAGCCAAGTATCGCGATACTCTATCGATCATCGAACAAATATTGCTCGTACGCGGAATTACACTTCAATTCATAAATCTCGTATCATTCAATTCTTGTTTGGTACTACATAGTAGTACCACGTACTATGCACAGGCTGTCACTCCTCCCTCATTCGCTAGCTATAATATGGCAAAAAAAAATTAGTGCCAAAATTTTATGTGCCAAAAAAAATTGAGTGGCAAATATTTTTTAGTGCCAAAAATTTGAGTGCCAAAAATGTTTGAGTACCAAAAATGTTTTGAGTATCAAAAAAGTTTGAGTACCAGTTTTTTTTTAGTACCAAAAATGTAACTTTTGTTTTCTTTTGTATAACTACAGTATGTGTACTAACATACACGGAATAGCTATAGCTACGTTACTTCATCCTGTGTTGCTTATCTATATATCACATATGCTGTGTAAAAATATTTAAAAGAATGGTATATCTTTTCATAAATAATTTTTTCCCTCTCTTCCCTTTGCTGGCAGCACTCTGGTATAGATAAGAAAAAGTTTGCAGGAAGAAATGTTACTTTTCTGGGAGTTTTTATAATACACCTTTTCACTCTCAAATTAGAACAATAGAACTTCAAAATAAAACAAATGAATTTCAAAATAATAATAGATGAATTTGTTCTTTTAATTTGAAATTCAATTATTTTAATTTGAAGTTCAGTTATTTTAATTTGAAGTCGTTATTTTAATTTAAACTTCAGTTGTTTTAATTTAAACTTCGGTTGTTTTAATTTAAACTTCAGTTGTTTTAATTTGAGATAAACTTTAATTTGAAGTTGTTTTAATTTCAAGTTCGATGTATTAATTTGAGAGTAAAAAGGTGTAGAGCTTGCAGGCTGGTTAGAAGACATCACTGCCGTGGCTTTTGTGGTTAGGCGAGAATGAAGAGTGAAAACCCGGGGAGTGACCCACTCAAAAACACTTGAGATAGTGAACCAAATGGGAGCACGGGAAAGACCAAGGATACTATACTCTTATTATCCTTGGGAAAGACTGAGCTGAGAGTTGTTGAGTGGCTGCCGTGGCACGTATGGCGGTATGATTACTCGCCCAAGCAAATGCCTTGAGACTTGCAGAGCGCTGCACCGATCGCTTGCGTGATTGTAACTACAAACGAGCTATCATAGATAGAGCTTTTGTTTTGGTGAAATAGTTCTTTAAGGGTTATGCAGAAATGAAAATGACATCCAGTGGCTACTTATTTGGCTTATCAAGTTCCGTATAGTCAATCCAAGATGCCAGTCAGGTCTTGAAAGGCAAGTTTTTGCCATTATTCCATGTTGAAAATGAACCAGTTTCCAGTTGCACTGCTCATCTTCCCCCCGTTATGACCACACTTGATCATTTTATTAATACAGTCAACCCTCACTTTTTCGAACCTCGATATAACTAATTTTGGCTTTAACAATTTTTTTCTACCAGTACGATATACGCGGGGATTTACCGAATAAATCAGGTAAATGCGATTTGGATTTGGTTGTGGGCCGAACATGTACACGCAGGTCGGATGGTGGCAATTAAAACAAAAGCTGACCGGGCGGTGCGTGGCTGCTTGCCGATCAGTCTGGCTTTGTCGGCCCGAGCGTAAGCACCTCCTCTCACATCCTCCCGTGCCTCACCACTTATGTTTTAATTCCTCTGTATGCGTGTAGTACTGTATTTGTGATGGCTGCATGTACGTAAGTATACAAACTTTCACATGATGTAACAAACGAAGTTCATTATACACGTAAATGGTCGGAAATAGCGAACTTTCACCTGATATAAAGAACAAAGTTTGTTATAAGCAAAAAGTTTGGATCCCTCGGATATAACAAACTTTCGGATATATATTATATATATATATATATATATATATATATATATATATATATATATATATATATATATATATATATATATATAAAATTATTATATATAATCGGATATAGCCCCTTCCCCCAAATTGGTTAGTTATAGTGAGGGTTTATTGTAATTGTATTATAAATTATTGTGAGTGAATATTCTTTAGAATTACACCTGCTATAACCTGTATAGTAGTGTTCAATTGACGAAAATAAGTCAAACCACGCAACCTTAAGAGACTATATTTATTATGGTTTCTTGAGATTTTCAGCAACATTAAACTGACCAGTTATGAAATGATGATTGAGTGAAAATATTTATTGTAAAAGCTTCTGTACAACATACAGGCAGGAATAAATATTGAAGACCAACAGCATGATTGGGAGGGCAGATATCCGCAGGGCACTATCAGCCACATGACCAATACTCACACAAAGTATGTTTACTACTTGGTCAACAGTTCTCTGCTTGAGAGAAATAAATAACCATACATTACATAACTGGTGATGCTCTGCATACTTGGTGAAAGTAACAAAGTCCCAATGCCAGATTGAGTAAATCTTACTTTTTAACACCACCCGTGTGTTCAGGTTCTTGTCTGAAGACTACAGCTGCCAAATACTGGCAAGCCAATTGCAATGACAAAAGAATGGCACAAATTACCAACCTGGATATCCTTGTAATTTTGACAGATAGTAGTTTACAACAAATTTCTTGAATAGTCTCTGCCCTCATGGTGAAGCATGATGTACACTCGAGCAACCTAAGTATTGCCACAGTCTTAAGAATCTTTCATCAGCTGGCTGCCCCTGGCAACTACGCAATAGCACTGGTGGTAGTAGCGACATGTGTCCACGTGTACGTAAGGTAAAGATCGGGGCATACGCTATGCTGCGCATGGCCTCAGTGCTCATCTCCGTTGCATTAGCCTTTGAGCCAGTGGGGGGTGAGAACCTGTTACCCCGGGACACAAGAGCTAGTGTGACATCCAGGTTAGCACAGTTACCTTCCCCAGGTACCCATTTATTGACCAACACCGAAAGGAAGGATGAACAGCTGGGTGGGCTTTCCGCCAACTGTCCTGACCCGGTTTCGAACCAGGGTTCGCAGATTCGTAGCGAGGCGCGCTAGCCACTACACCAGGGAGACGCTAAACGTGAATACATGCATTATATTATATGATTACAGTATTATATAGATGATAGAATACAAAAATAAAAAATTTAACCACAATAATGAATGCAAATGTTTTTGTCAACATTAGTGTTGATATTGATCTGAACAACTATGTATTAGACTGCTTACACCTTGTGCACTTTAATTAAGAATAATTTTAATTTGTTGAGTTTATTGGATATATATTTTTGTGGCTGTTTATTTACGTTAATATAATGAGTAATGATATCACTAATCTGATCACCCAACGGTAAATTGTTCTTTAGTTTATATTCTTTATGTATTACATCTCTGATGATGGAATAACCACAAACACAACAGCTGGAATAATTGTTGGTGTAGTGCCGTGAAGTGTAGTGCCAATGGTAGCCTAGGCACCCGTAGTAGTGGCACGGCAGACAAGCCAAGGCTTTATGCTAGTTTTATTTGAAAAAAATCAACAAACAGAATTTTTATTCTGAGTAATTTTGCTGTGAATGAACAATTTTGTGTAATGTTTTGACAGGATCAATAAGATTTAATTCAAACATCAGTAACAATTAGAACTGTATAATATCTATCTTACAAATTACATAGTGTATCTGCAGTGACAAATTACAACAGTAGTCCCATTTCTATGATATAAAAGTTTTTAAACTTGGTGTAAGGGTTGCCAGTTGGTGCTTCCCGAATGAAACTCAACGAAAAGTGTGACAATACTTAGGTACGTCATCTGTACATGTTTCATATCCTTGCCAAATGAAGGGAATGTGAAACTAAACACTAATATACAAGACAGATCAGGATGCATCCTCTTTACAAATACATATCATAAAAGATTGTTGACATGAACAACCATAGTACAGCGTTTGCAGGCAAATCTTAAGTCATCTAACACAATCTTAAATAAAAAACCTAGAACCTCTATGCATTACGGATGATATGTAAACATTACCAGATGCCAACTAGAACATAAATGTAGGTGAGATTAATGATATCCTATCAAAATCAGTCATAATAAATCAGGCAAAAACAAAATCTTTCCTAGTTTCATACATTTCTTCCCTTCAAACAATGCTATGCTTCAGTTTTCCTTGTCTTACAGCAACTGCTATGCCAATGGTGAACAAAGGAATGTTTTAAGAAGGAAATAAGAAGTGTCTTATCACAGTACACACTTGTCCTGGAGTGAAGAGCTTGGCATAGTAAGCAGTAGTGTAGACACAAAAGGCAGTACACAACATTTGATCTAGTGACTAGGTTAGAGTGATACTTGCAGGACAAGATCATTCTTTTTTTCTATGTAAAATAACGTCTTTTACACCTTATAATACCAATGCATCTTTGGATGCACAAACTTCAACAAATGAGAACAAAGCATGGTAATCCCATCACCCCAAAATCTAATGAGGTATTTTGCATAAAACTGTTTATAGACTGCTGCACTTACTGCCACCCATCATAAGGCCTCTTATAAAAATCCAATCAAAATATTCTTTACTAATCTTCACGCTCCAATCCTTTCAAAGCCTTGATCACCTTTGACAACAAAGCAATGTCCATTCATCCATTACTCTCTTCGTGACTTGCGAAGCCTTGGGGAGGTGCGTGGCTGACTCTCCTGGGGAAGATAAATGCAGTTTGTTAGAATTTAATTGAAAATTTTCTCCAAATATCATCTAAAATACATAAATTTAATTATTTGTTTACGGTCAAACTTGGAAAGCAAGTGCCTTCAAAGTGGCTGGGATGATTTGTAGTTTTATGACAGCACTGTTGTTAAGACAGAGAGTAGTGGCCTAGTTTTGTGATTTGTTTATTCATGTGTTAATTTGATTGTGCAGGTTGCAGAAGTCAACTCCAATCATATACCATTATTACATCCCATTGCGTCTTCTCTCAACTGTATTTTTTCCTTTTCTTGTTCATTCATAGGCTGCTTTTGTACTGCCATACCTTCATACTCTTTACATTGCTTATGGGTACCCATAAGGCAATCCCTTTATCCACCATTATTCCCTTATTGTTGTGTAGGTTTACCACCCAGATGGAAGAACACCAGTTTTTGGCCTTCTGCATAGCGAGTTATTTGTTTTTCTTTTACTTTCGTACTAATACGTAATATATTCTCTTCCAATTGAGTTTATTTAATTTAAAAGTCAGTGTTATTGTGAGATGCTACAAACTAGCAGCCCAGTCCCACTACATCATAGTACAAGCTCATCACATCGTCAAAGTTTCACATTAAACTGCCAGGACATTATCACTATCACTAATCTGGCATATCACTTTCTGTCATGTCAGTTTCTTGGTAAGAATATTTTGATGTGATGCGGCGATGATGTGCCGAACTGGTTGTAAACAGTTAATCTGTCTTTTAGGGAAATTGCCCACTGGAAAAGTATTGTTTTTCTTGACAAGATCTTCAGCAAATAATTGATTTGAATTTTTAACATTAAAAAATACTGAATAATATTAACTTTATTATCTCAACTATTTGTAGTGTTCAGAATTAACCTTCAGGTTGTCTTTTCCTCAAGGCTTTGTGTACCCCTAAGAGCCTTCTTTTAGAGGTCAACTCATCTTAATCCAACAGAAGTGCAATTATGACAAGTTTCTTCAACCCCAGCCTCTCAGGCGCCAGGCCTGCTCGGAGGTGGCGATTATGACGGAACCTTAGCAGTGTGAAAACAATGCATGGTTAACGGAACGCTGCCGTGATCAGTGTGATCAGCATTAACCAGCAGCATTACAGACTATGCCTGCTCTCAATTAAATATATCTTAAGTAAGTATTTATTTCAAACTACATAGCTTTTACAAGAATAAATAGCTCTTGCATATCTCTTAAATGTATGAAGGTTTGCATTGTACAACAACTGCATCATAAACCATTGATCATTTTGAAATATGCAATCTAAATCAAGTGAAATTTACACTGCACGCTTTCCAGGACCTAACTGCAAAAAAAGTGTCCTGGCGACTCTACTGCCCCCGGCGGGCTGGGTAGCGGAGATACTTGATATCTGCAAGCATTTTATATTGACTACTTATCATCCTGCTCAGAGCTACCCAGCCCGCCGGGGAAAGGGGAGTCGCTGGGACTAAGCCATCGTGAATGTCCTTGCCAAACTGAATACAGTATAGCATGGACTACACATTTTCACTCAAAATAAAACAACTTAAGTTTATATTAAAATAGCTGAAGTTTAAATTAACACAACTGAAGTTTAAATTAAAATAATTGAATTTCAAATTAAAGAAAATTATTATTATTATATTTTGAAATTCATTTGTTTTATTTTGAAGTAGTTCTGTTGTTCTAATTTGAGAGTGAAAAGGTGTATTATGAAAACTCCCAGAAAAGTAACGTATTTCTTCCTGCAAACTTTTTCTTATCTTTACCAGAGTGCTGCCAGCAAAGGGAAGAGAGGAAAAAATTATTTATGAATAGATATACCATTCTTTTAAATATTTGTACACAGCATACTACATAGATAAAGCAACACAGGATGAAGTAACGTATAGCTATTCCGTGTATGTTAGTACACATACTGTAGTTATACAAAAGAAAACAAGTTACATTTTTGGCAATTTTTTTTTTTTTGACAAAAAAAATTGGCTCTATTTTTTTTGCCACTAAAATGTTTTGGCACTATAGCTAGCGAGTGAGGGAGTGACAGCCTGGGGGTATTACGTAGCACCCCCAGGCTGTCACTCCTCCCTTACTCGCTTGCTATAAAATGGCAAAAAAAATTGAGCACCAAAAATGTAACTAGTTTTCTTTTGTATAAGTATAGTATGTGTACTAACCTACACGGCATAGGCTATACGTTACTTCATCCTGTGTTGCTTATCTATGTAGTATGCTGTGTACATATATCTAAGTGGTATATCTTTTCATAAATAATTTTTTCCCTCTCTTCCCTTTGCTGGCAGCACTCGGGTAAAGATAAGAAAAAGTTTGCAGGAAGAAATAAGTTACTTTTCTGGGGGTTTCATAATACACCTTTTCACTCTCAAATTAGAACATCAGAACTACAAAATTAAACAAATGAATTTCAAAATATAACGGATGAATTTTTTCTTTTAAATTGAAATTAAATTATTTTAATATAAACTTCAGTTGTTTTAATTTGAGTGAAAAGGTGTAGTGTCATATATGACAAGAATCAACAATAGCTGAAAAATTTATTTCATGATGACACTACGCTGTTTCTCTCTCCCTCACTCTATAATTTAGGTTTCTAGCCCTATGTTTTAGCTAGATCTGCCTTCACACGATTACATGCCCCTCCTCCCACTTTGCCTCTCTCAAATAAGTGCATAATGTCGTTATGGAATCAGAATAACTGACAAAATTTTCTGAATCACATGAGAAGTGTAAATGGGTGGTGACAAGAGTGGCGAAGGTCACACTACTATCCACAGTGGATTTCTTTATAAAAGCATCACCAAACTGTCAATCCTCCACCCCTGTGCTACAGATTGTGCCGACCACTGCCAATACACTTTAGACATTATCTGTACATAACATTTAAATTACCCTCCAGTGACTAATCATTATTGAAGTGATAACTTGCCTTTTAGAGGAAATAAAAGCTTTTAACTACAAGAAAATATATTGAAAAGTCACTTTACCTCCTCTTTGTCGCTTTTTGCATCCTCTTTGTCGCTTTTTGCATCCTCTTTGTCACTTTTTGCCTCCTCTTTGTCACTTTTTGCTTCGTCCTCCTGCTCCTCTCCTCCCTCCTCTATCTGTTCTTCCTTTTCTTCAGCGTCTTTAGCTGCTAAGCTTTCTACATTTTCTGATGCTTCTTCATTTGCAGCAGCAGTTGATTCTTCATTCCCTGCAGGCTCCTCCTCTGCCTTCTCCCCTGTGGCTTCCTCCTCCTCACCATGGGGATCATCTTCTGTTGGCTCGTCAGTCTTTTTCTTCTTGGCATCCTTTGAATCCTGGCACAAAAAATAGGTCATTGACAACACTGACTCCTCTGTAACAAAGCTTGTCACCAATAATATGAATGTCTCAAAAAATAGCAATTATATATATATCCATTACAAACATTAGTAAAACCTTTGGATTACCTTTGATTCAGCACAACAACAAACAATGATCAACACTACAGGGATGGCCACAAGCAGGACGTAGATGCCGTACAGCCAAGGGTTCTTATTGGAGTAATTAATGATGCGCCGGAACACACCAACCTTAAAGGCAAAGGAGAAGGCTTAAATACTGTCTGAAGCAAAACTATTAGCATCAGCTACAACAGTGAATCATACTATTTACACAACCCTAAAATGTTCTAGACTAATAAAATGTATTTCTAAGTGTGGTCCTTTTAAAGCTTCCCAAAGGCTAGTAATACACCAGATGCTCTGAAAAGTACAACAAAGTAAATTAAGCGACATCAGTTGCATCGAAATAATTTTTCTTTAAAAATCCTACCAACATGAAGCATGGATATACAATATTATGAATGGTGATATATAGTAGAAGCTTGATTTAACGGACTAATTCAGCCAAGTACAGATCTGTTATATTGAGTGTGAGGGCTGGGAACGTGGAGGAATAGGAGGAAAGAGAAGGATAAATAAGGAAATAGAAGAGGAGAATGAGAGAAGAGAGAATACTGCTAACGGTAGTAGATAAGAGAGGCAACAATGTTGTGCTGACACAAACTATCCTCATCTACCAACGAGGGGAGATATTGCTGACATTGGTATAACCTTTGGCCTGTACCTTCCACCACACGCCTCGCCTGCCTCCTTGAAGAGAGGACAGAGGGGAGAATCTTTCTGGCTTGGGGTGTGGGCAGACGTGCCTCGCAGGTCGCGGTGACCTCTTATACGAGACCAGTGTATTTGTCCAAGTGCAGCGAGCGAGTTACGCGGGTATTCCTCACAGGTCTCTACACGCGCTCAAGTATGTGGCCGAGTCCCACACTGCCGCGCCAACACACGCCACGCCCTTGACGTCTCAACGTCCGCTGTTCTTTGTCCCCCGGGGCAGGTGCTGACCCACTCAACGCTGCTACGACGCCCTACTAGAGCACCTGCCCCGGTGGCCTTCCCCCTGGGCCCCTGAGATGACGAGGCCACGGCTAGGCAACCAAGGAACGCCCCGAATAGCCCCCCGGAGCGGGAAGTGCAACTCTACGAGGCCATGACGTCCCTGCAACACAACCCGCCCCTGTGGCTTTTCTCCTGGGCCCCAGGGACCACTAGGCCATGGCGGGGCAGCCAAGGAGCGCTCCGCCTTGCCCCTGTGGCTCCTCTTCAGGGCCCTCGGGGGACCACTGGGCATTGGGGCAAGGTATTAGCGGCGAAGGTGAAACTCTACGCTGCTACGACGCCCTACTAGACACCTGCACCTGAGGCTTCCCCTGGGTTACCCCTAGGACCCTGGGGCATGGCGAGACACACACAGCAGGGTTTGAGGACCCCTTGAGTACCATGTACAGGCCCACCAGGAGGCTATGCAGCAGATTATGTATTAATAATACGTACAGTACATGACAGGGCAGGCGATTAAGGATGCCCCCGGGGTAACTGTAAGCAAGTCAGGGACTTCGGGGGGGACAGGGAGGGTCGCCCCCCCTGGCAATGCCGGGGCGTTAACCGGCCTGGGGAGACAAGCTCCCCGTATCTCCGACGCCACGGGCACGGCCCCGTTTACCTTCAGTACCTAGAGATATGCCCAACCTGGCACCCTTCAGGTAGGGGTGCCGGGGTTAATTGTCATGCCACGTCAGCGACCGATTGGATAGAACTGTAGCGGGTTGGGGGGCCGCTAAACAGGAGCATCAACTCTCTGGATGACATCATCAACAACTGGTTGAGCCCCCGCAGAATGCATCGAGGCTTAACATTGAGTATTCCGTTAAATGGAGAATAATATATAAATAGCCTATAAGTGCACCCCTGTACATAGAATTTAATTACTGTTAATTAACACATGAAATACTGTAAGAACTTTAGTTTGCCTCCACAAATAGGGGTTCTGCAGTTGTCTGTATGGCCCCTTAACCCTGCTCAAACACATGGATCGGCGGATGTTAGAAGCTGCGAACTGCTCCAAATATTGTCTACATTTAATGGAATATTTCAGCTATACCTAGCATAGAAAAACAGATTAACGGAATTTGTTACTGTTACATTGATCTTCCTGGTAAATATAAATCTAAAGCTTCTACTGTATATGCTTACACTACAAACTTTTACTTACTCAATACTGCATCAGAATATACCACTACTATTTATGGAATAAGGCCTATTTCCCTCCATATACCTTGTATGCCCATTTGCCAAGGCAGTACAAGAGCGTTGCACATGGCACAAGAATGTACATCAAGTAGAGGACCCACGCTACAGGCTTATGATTGAAGAGCTTCAGGATCTTGGCCCACAGTGTTGTCTAAGGGAGTGTGCCATCATAGAGCTACAGTTGAACATGTGACAAATAGTTCGGTAATTAAAGGCTTAGTCACCATCTACTAGAGTCTATTAATAAATCCAATCTCCATGTTTAAAAAAGCCGGATTGTATATCTAAATCTCACCTTTGTGTTTTTCTAAGAACTCTACGAATAGGAAAACTGACTAAACTAAAGAATAAAAATGTTGAAGACCAACTAAACAGAAATTCGTGAATAAATAAACTAATTGGTGCAAGTGCAGTGGTCTAACTTAAAGTGTGAAGGACGTGTTGATAAACTTTAATCTAGATAAGTGTGCTGACCTCTTCTTCATCATCTGTGTCAGGCTGGCGCAACCACCATAGTAGGAAAACCAAGAAGAAGAAAGCAGGAGAAAAACATGCCAAGCCATAGGAGGGCCAAAACCAAGGAGTGGTGTTCATCCATGCACCCCATGTCCGGAAGGTGTATCCCCACTGCCCATACAAGATTATAACATGTCATTAACAGAAAAAAAGAAAAAGTACAATACCCTACTAGAGATGGGCTGTGCTACCTGACCATTATGATCATAGAAACACCAACATACATAATAAATATGATAATGAACCATGAAGCACATTCAAAATATGGTTCCACTCCAGTTGTCATGTTGAGGTCCTCTAAATATGTAAAAAAAATTATATGAAGTTGGTTACCTTAATAATGTATTATACATACAAAGTATATTCAGCAAACACACTCTAATTCCAACACGTATAATTCAAACTTCGGATAATTCGACCTGTTACAGGCCAGTTCAAATTTTCCAACAACTTTCCATAATTCAAACAGAAGTTCTAATTATCCGGGCCTTACTAGTGCGACTCCGACCGCTCCCGTGCAGTGTGTACCGCGGCTACCCAGCGCGACCAGATATACGATAATTATCGTACAAATACGATGGTTTTGGCGAGTACAAGTAATACAATCTGTGCTGTTACGGCATGTTTGAGTAGAGTTCTTATTGTGTGGAGGGGTTAAAGGTAACCATCGGATCATTCGACCCAGGTCTCCCCCAATTAGTTTGAATTAGAGAGGGTTTACTGTACTGCAGGACAGTGAATGCTAGAAAATATGAAATCAGCATGGTCAATATCTTGGTAATACAAACTCCTGCCCATCTGAACAAAAAACACAAGGATGGATGGCGATTTATGTATCTATCTCTAAATCCTGTTCCTATGAACTCCCAAAGGGATGGCCAAAACAGAAGTGTCTCCAATCATTCCTGTCCTTACACACCCTCTTTGCATGCTCTACACATTGTATAAGGCAGGAAGAAAAGAAGAAAAATAAATGATAAAATAATGAGTTAATAATGACAATCCCATTCTAAATTTGTCAATCGAAATTGTAAGTAGATGGAAATTTCATAAATTCCTGGTGCATTTGCACAAATCTTTAATGCTTAACTACCCATTTCTGGAGCATGAAATTCATTTTACTTTCTACTTTGTCTTACCTGTCCCTTTTCCAGCTTCATTATCTTCAGGTCAAAAGTTTCTGCAGCCAGCTGGTAGGCATCATTAATGCTGTCCGTCACAATGAGGTTATCAAAAAGGATGTTGTCTGACATGGACCACAGTTCAATACCAACAGCACCCTGCAAAAAGATTATGCAATGAGACCATTATTGAGGAAAACTTGATATAACCTCGTCACCTGCATGCTACTATTTCATAAATTATCATTCAGCAGTAGGCTGGCTTACTTACAATTGGCCTCATCTTGAAGGGTTCCAAGTCCTCAAAGTAATTTGGGTTAGGAATGTTGCGTGGCTTCCACTTGCCACGGTAGTTGGGATTGTCAATCATTGGCGGCCTCCACTTGCCCTTGTAGCCGGGGTTGTCAATCATGGCTGCCTTCCACTCCCCACACCCTGGAGCCTCGGCACACACGGGGTTGTTGATCAAGGCCGGCTCCCATTCCCCGTCCATTTCGTCATCCCAGTCTTCAGGTTTCTCAGCCGTTGGGTCTGCCACCATCTCGGGTTCTTCATCCAGCCAGCCATTGGGCTTCACTGCAGCTGGGTCTGGGATCTGCACGGCGGCATCCTCGTCCCAGTCTTCAGGCTTTGTGGCCTCGGGATCTGGAATTTTCTCCTTCTCATCCCAGTCCTTGGGCATAAAGTCATCTGGGTCAGAAATTTCTTTGGGTGGATTGACTGGTGGTGAGAAGTCCTCCAGTAGATTGCCAGTGTTGATCACCTACAAGCAAATAAACAAATTACATCATTAAAAAGTTAAGTATTAAGATAACAAAAGACACTTCCTTGATAACAAAAATAAATGTATAATAATTTCTATTACAAATAACAGACTAAAGCCAAATGCACTATAGTAACAAAGTTTAGTTAAGCCTGGCAGAGCTGCACCACCACCACCACCCTACCTCCTGGTCCACAGAGATGTCGTAGGTGTTGTCGGGGCGCACCACCAGGGTGTACAGGTGGGGCTTCTTGTCCTTGAACGCCTCCTCAAATTTGTCACGAGGACGCTGAGGAAGAATATGATAGTTTTCTTCACAACAAAAAACCACCCACACAATATGTAGTCAAAATATTTTCAAATTCCCAATAACCAGATATCAGTAGATTACATTTTCGAAATAAATATCACATTTGAATATTAAAGTTTGTCAACCAAATACACATACATTCCAAAACCTTGAGAACTTGTATTCATGACACCTACCTTGGCATGTTTCTCTTCCACCTCACCACTTAGAGGATTGAAGTGTCTAAAGATGAAGTGCAGCTTGAAGTCGTTGCCACACTTGTCAGGCCCAAACATTATGGTGTACGGTGTCTTGTCGTTGAAGTTATTAAGGTCTGTGCCGTCATCTTTGGTACTCAACAGCTGCAAGGAAGGTCATGCAATTATTATTCCCTTAACATTTTCAAGGGGTAAAAACTTGATATAAAAAGCATTTGTAATGAGGGAATCAGATAGTTCCCAATAGTTATGTACAGTACATGTGAAATGCAATGGGGAATGGTCTTATATTCTCACCTTGATGTAAGACCCACCACAGTCTTGGCCATTCTGCAGATTGACCTCATACTGCACCACCAGAGGTTTGTCCGTAAAGTAGAAGGGTTTCTTCAGGGGGACCGAGATGGCGGCATGCTTGGCCTTGGACTTGAGCACCAGCCCTCGGTCTCCAGTGAGGGGCATCTTCTCGGCTCCCTCAAGGACCCAGACACCTGTGAAGCGGATATTTTGAAACCGATATAAAAGTATGATGTACAAGTAATACTGATTCAGTAATTCAGTTTGCTTATTTTCGGTGTATGGGTGATGATGTAACAAACACTGAACAAAATGTTGTGTTTTACTTACCATTATACTTTGCAATATCATCATCCACTCCTTCCTTCTTGGCCTGTGATCGGACCCAATTCTTCTCAAAAGCTATAGAATCATCAAAAGTTTCCATGACATGAGCATTTTCAATTTGCTTTGGTGTTGTGTAGACAACTTCTTCAACTTCCTCCTCCTTTTCCTGAAAAAATATGTAAGCACTGTATTGATAAAACAAGCAGTTTCGTATGCAAAATATCTACTGCTTTCTATGTACATACATTGCTATTTGTAATTCACTTTTTTTCAGTATATAATAAGATAAGACACAGCCACATGATGGATGAAGACTGCTGCTTCAGGGGTTTAGGGGATGCATGTGAAGTATGACAATGAGGGAGGGAGGTAGACCTGTGCAGTGTGGAAAAAAACCTTAAGCACAGGAACAGATGAAGGGATGTACTGTGCAGAGCATGTATATTACACACAAGGGTATCTTCTGCCATGGTTATCTTTGTAAAAGGCTGCATAGAAGAAAATGATACATAAGATGCTCATGCTCATAATGCACATGAGCAAACTACAGCATGACAAAAAATAATATATGTAGCTACATCCCTTCACCTGTTCCTGTGTATAAGTTATATATATATATATATATATATATATATATATATTATATATATATATATATATTATATATATATATATATATATATATGTATATAATATGTAGCTATGATAGGGGTAATAATATATAATTAATTTCCTTTTGCTAAATGAACTAAAAATGAGTTAAAAGAAAAGTAACCCCTATGACGCCAGTGGCAGCTGGGCTTTGTGAGGGAAATAAAAACTCCAGCTACCATGAAGACTTAAGAGCCCATCGAGTGACCTAATGTTTCCGTTAAGCCTCAATGTCATAAGATGGCAGATATGCATTACAGGCAGCCGACCAATAGGCTTTCAGAAACACAACCATAAGACTGGGGAACACTGAATGTGAATCACGGCTCCCTTCCCCTCCTCCACAGGGAAGCCTGACAATACCCTTATAAATAATCTCTCATATTCCCCTGTATTATGGAAGCTTCCCTTGTACCTATGTTATAAAATGGTGAAGTGTATCATACAGTACCTAGCATAGGGTGGTTATTGTCAAAGGGTGGGTGTACTCTGTGCTGAACATACCAAGCTGGCATAAGTATTACTAAAAAAAAAAAACATGCAAGCTATGTCTATACTTAGTATGGATTACAAATTGCAAATTATATGAACTGTGACACGTCATACATAATGAAAAGAATGATGAGAAAAAATTAAGATTAAGAAATTAATTTTCCCTTACACATATACCTATTTAGAAAAAATAACAGATAATTTTATAATTGTGAAATATGTAAATAAAAATACGTACTACAAACACTACTTTCTTCCAACTTCCATACAAATTCAGGTATAACTAATTTGCAGCTAATGATTGTAGTGGTGTTTCGATGAGAAGGATTAATTAATTAGAAAAGCAAGCCCAAGCCATGATCCCTGCAAGCAGCAATAGCTTACTGGTAATGCTGCACATGTAAATAATTAAACTATCTAAATGTAAATGCTCAATATTTTATAAAATAGTTTGTCTGGGAAAGTCTGCAAATTAAAAGGAGTGACAGAATTCAATTGCATCTACCATTTTAGCCTTTCTTTTCAGCACTAACTACTTGTGCCCAGATGTGGCACCAAATAGTAGATCAATAAATAAATATATTGCTGAGGCCCACTACTTACCACAACTTCCTCAGAAGTTATTGTTATTTCCTCATCGTCTGAAGCTCGTCCTCCACTTGAGAGTAAGATGCCAAGAAAGCATGTCAATAGTATCTTCTTCTGCCACGTCCACGCCATCTTGAAGCCTGAGGAACAAATAAAGTTTAGAGCCCAGTCACCACCACCACGGGGAACACAGTCACCACCACCACGGGGAACACAGTCACCACCACCACGGGGAACACAGTCACCACCACCACGGGGAACACAGTCACCACCACCACGGGGAACACAGTCACCACCACCACGGGGACACACAGTCACCACCACCACGGGGACACACAGTCACCACCACCACGGGGGACAGTCACCACCACCACGGGGGACACAGTCACCACCACCACGGGGGACACAGTCACCACCACCACGGGGGACACAGTCACCACCACCACGGGGACACACAAGTCACCACCACAACGGGGGGACACAAGTCACCACCACCACGGGGACACACAGTCACCACCACCACGGGGACACACAGTCACCACCACCACGGGGACACACAGTCACCACCACCACGGGGACACACAGTCACCACCACCACGGGGGACAGTCACCACCACCACGGGGACAATAATCCCCGGCAGGCAGAGCAGGACTAAAGATAACTGAATACAAAAGTTACTAGAATCATGATAATGAGAAGGGATAAACGACAATAGCCCCAGAGTCAACATTTGATGTGGGATGACTATTGAAAATGGACTAATTAATTCAACTTCTTAGGGTCACTCATTACAGGAGAATGTAATAGAGCAGCAGATAATAGCTAGAGTTGGAGCTAGAAATACATGTTAACACACTCTACTACAGGAAATCTTTAAAAAGATTTATCTCAAGAGCGACCCATTTAAGAAGACTAACAGTTACCTTGTCGTAAACTCGACCCTAGCAAATGGCTGTCAGGCAAGTAAAAGAGAAATAATCAAATTTGATTGGTACAAAAGAGACCAGCTAGAGAGGCGCGCACCAAAGGCACCAACAGGCAGTACACGCGTCTCACTTATTCTACAGGTAAGTTATTTTGGTGCTACTTTAGTTTGCGTTCTACCGCAATACCGCAGTCTACAGTGGTGTGGGGTGTGACCTACCCCTACACTGGTCCACAGGTCCCCTACCCCTGCATCTGAAGGGATTAGTTACTGGTCCACAAGTCATAGGTCAGGTTATCATAGTTGGTCCCCTACTTAATTTTAATAAAGGTGAACAAAGATGACTCTCCTCAGTTTAGTCCCAAACTTCCACCTACGTGTATTTCACTCCACAATGAAGTTGAAAGATCTTTACCAACGTGTTCTACAGTCAGAAGAAACTGCAGTTGCATTTCTTCGTAGTAATAAACTTAAATAATCTGTGTTATCGCCATAGTACAGTGACTCACCAAGAAAATTACGTGGATCCAGTAACAGGAGCAAACACTCAAGGCATAGAACGATCGTGGTTGGATGCCAAAACACGTATTTTAAAGAACATGAGCGGTGTTAGCAAGGAACTGTTTCAGTCACACCTTAATCTTTTTTTTATTTTATTTTTTATTATTATTATTTTTTATTTTTTTATTTACATCACAAAGAACTGGCCAAGGGCACAACAAAAATGGGTAACACAAAGCCCGCTTAGTTGCCAGTCCCTATAAAGAAGACAGTAAGAGAATAAAATAAAAAAGAGTGGTGAGCCAATTTAGTTCGGGAGGTGTCTTGTTACTCTTCTTTTGAAAAGATTTGTCATAGGAAAGTGGAAAAATAGAAACAGGAAGAGAGTTCCAGAGTTTACCAGTGAAAGGGATGAAAGGGTAAAGATACTGATTAACTCTTGCATTAGGAAGATGGACAGAATAGGGATGAGAATGAGTAGAAAGTCTTGTGCAGCGAGGCCGCGGGAGGCATGCAGTTAGCATGAAAATAACGGTAGAAGAGAGCAAGAGAAGCAACATTACGGCGGTGATTTAAAGATTGAAGACAGTCAGTCAGAGGAGGGGAGTTGAAGAGAGAAAAGCTTTTGACTCAACCCTGTTTAGGAGAGCTGTATGAGTGGATCCTCCCCAAATATGTGAGACATACTCCATATGATATACTATTGTATTAGAATTAGCAATGTGATGTTATTATTCATTAATAAATTGATTAATAAAAAATAAAAAAATTATTCTCCGATGGAAATAATCCATTAAACCCACAGTATAGCGTGGTAGCGCGGTAGACCTCATAATAAAGTAGAAGCAGCCGGTAAACCGCATACTAAGGTAGAAACAGAACGGTAGAAACCATACTAAAGTAGCACCGTTATTTTGGTATATTATTTTATTATTTAAATCACAAAAAAATTCCG
This sequence comes from Chionoecetes opilio, assembly GCA_016584305.1. Classification (NCBI taxonomy): domain Eukaryota; kingdom Metazoa; phylum Arthropoda; class Malacostraca; order Decapoda; family Majidae; genus Chionoecetes; species Chionoecetes opilio. Next base: position 332,813 of record JACEEZ010023140.1, read on the forward strand.
GTAATTTTTCAACTCTGCAACCACCACCATGGTTGCCTCGTGGGTTGGGTGTGTCTGTATGCGTTTATAGTGTGTATTGGGTATCAGGTCATTTCGCCCACTCGGTGGAGTCATTTCGCCCACATTAGATAGCTCCTTTACTGTGCAACGCCAAGTTAGAGTTGGCGTCAAATGTAGGTTGGGGTTGTAGTAAGTTCACTAAGTGGCTCGAGCGGTTAGTTGGGTTCATGGGATAATTATTATGTCTATCTTTTTCTTCTTTTATTACAAAAGATAGAACTCCAAAATTAACGGTCAAAATTATCAAATAAGTTCTCAGTCACACTCTCTCTGTCGTTTCTAAGTACAGTCACTTCTCTCTGAATGCTTAGCGCTTGCCCAAAGATTTGCCGTCTGTATTTTACTGTTTTCATACATTTTATTCTCTTCATATGTTTCTCTTGGGTTTTAATAGTTTTTACTACATGATTTGTGCATTGTTGAATAATATTTGTGGGCGAACCAACTTTAGTGTGGGCGAACTGACTCTTTGAGTGTGGGCGAACAAACTCTACATTTGGCCGAACTGACTTGTGGACGAACCGACATGTGGGCAAAATGACCGTAAACCTGTGTATGGCTATTTTGGCATTACAGCACTTTTCCCCCCTATATTGTTGCAGTCAAATACTGTTGGTGCCATCTATTAGGGCTGGCCTGCTAGCATTTTTTGGGTTCCCTCGTCGGGAGCCCAACATGGAAAGAACCTCCAATATCATATCCACGAAGACACTCAATTCCCAAACTTAGAATTGGTAAATATTCACAGACGGGGGAGATAACGCCAATCCTGAATACTTCCTCTTAAGTTATCTTGCAAAATTTCTAACCCCATAACAAGTAGCAATAGAAGGGGAGCAGTCAGTTCGTACACAAGTTGTTTCGTACACCAGTAGTTAAGTGTACTACCAGTAATTAAGTTCAGTGTATGTTAAGGAGTTAAACTTGATTGCTAGAGATACGAAATGAGGTAAATTTTTACGATGGCACCAAACTTTCCTACACAATTCGGAGCATGGTTTTTGTTTACCTTATTGTATTCTAAGTCTTTTTCTCCTTGAGCTTTCCGTCGCAAATCAATAGTTTCGGAGATATAGAACATTTTAGGTGGGGGGAGGAATGTCTCCTTGTTTACAAAATGCCTCCCTCTTCCTCTTCTTGTGACCTGTATCGCTTTTGTTTCGGAGGCGCACCCGTGGCTACCTTACCCAACCTAACCTTTAACCTCCTAACTGGGTCCAATAATAAAAGTTTAATAAGATACCAAACAAAAGCGATACAGGTCACAAGCAGAGGAAGAGGAAGGCATTTTGTAAACAAGGAGACATATTCCTCCCCCCACCTAAAATGTTCTATATCTCCGAAACTATTGATTTGCGACGGAAACCTCAACGAGAAAATGTCTCTTAGAATACAATAAGGTAAACAAAAACCATGCTCCCAATTGTGTAGGGAAGTTTGGTGCCATCGTAAAATAATACCCGAAATGACACCAATTAAGTATGTACGAAAAAACTCAAAATCAGTGTACAAAACAACTAATAAAACAACTAACAAAACCTGGGTACGAAACAACTAACAAAACCTGGGTACGAAACAATTTGTGTACGAAACTCCCTGTAATCCAATAGAATACCTACATCACAGTTTCTACATATATAGATGACAAACATGAGCCATTGTTATAGTGACCTGGCTCTCCCTACAACCGTAAAGCCATGAAACACAGTCTTTCCCACACAGTATCAGGCCAGATAGAGGACCCGACCCCTGCTTCCTGCCTCGCCCCACCGGTACCTTCTGTATTACCGGTGGCCGCAACGCAAGATAACACCTTCCCACTTTGAGCTTCTGATAACACTATAACGTAAGGCACTACCGGGGAAGTAATTTATGATAAGTAGGTGGACTAGGTTCCCGGACACGCCTGGCTACCACACCACCACCACAAGGCGACCCACAAGCCACGCCACCAACCCACCACCACTACTTCGCTAAAGCCACCCCTTGCTTCCCCCCGCGGCCCTATCCTCACACCGGCCGCCACACACCACACACACTCACCACCACGCCCTTGTAGCCGCCCAATGCACCCACCTGACACCGACGCGCCCGGCACCTCAAGTTACTGTCGTCTTCAGCGGATTATAATGCGTCCCCCCTTCTCTGCTGCCAAAACACAACTGAGGCTTCTAGACTTCCTTGCGCGTGGTCGTCCCTGATTGGTCGCCGGCCTCCCAGTCGTGATGGCAGCCGCTCGCTCATTGGTCGTCGCCGTTTAGTGTTTCTTCCTGTTTGGTGATTGGCTAGCAGACGACAGCCGGTCTACACGTCTTCTTTCACATTAATTTACATAGAAAACTAGGCTTAATGAACTACTACTTTCTTTTTGTGATGTGTTGATACTCTTGTTCCTCATTTCTCGGATGGGTGTGTTGTGTGATTGCCTCAATCATGCGGAAGTGGCGACCCTCACATATTATTTGGCTATAGGAAAATAAGTAATAAAACATTCTACTGATATACTGACTAACTTTCGTCTACCAGCCAATATTAGTTTACAAACACAACACGCTTTACACTGATAAATAATGTAATGCATCGTGCCAATTTTGCACAAACTATTTTACATCAAAGCTGATCATGTGTAGAGTCCGGCTAGGGATAATACAGCCAGCTACCTATCCTGGGTAACGTTGTTTCTGCATGTCACGACCAGACACAGGTGTTGCTCGAACCATTGTAATGCACCAACACATCCAAAGATAGTGTATTATCCTTGTACACATCTAATGTTAAGTAACAATATACTACATGGGTGAGACCTGTCCACACCCATAACTAACGCAGATAAAATTACAATTAGTTCAGACGTGGCTTGGTTCTAAGGGAAAAAATACATTGTAATTTTGTACTGTATATATTGTATTTATTTTTTACAGAATAGCAACACAAGTATTCATCCCATCCTTAAATTTTCTTCATACAAACAAGTAGAGTGGTACATAACAAAAATATAATTGCTTTTTTGGTTTTGATAGGAAATTGCACATCCAGGGAAGGAGTCCCAAGCTTCTGCCCTTGTCACTTTACGTCATCTACAACAACACAAGAGAAAATGGAGACTATTTTCCGCAATTCCATTCTACACCACAGAGTAGTATAGAACACTGTGGTAGGCAGAAGGGTCGCCACATACCTAGATCTTAAAACCTTAGATTCATACATAAATTTCATCATAAATTTCATAAAATTTTCTTCCATAATTTCACCCCACATTGTTGCCTACCATGCTGCATGCTCTGACAGTCACTGAGGAGGAAAAGTGATTCATTACAGGTGTGAAAGTGGGAGTGATATGAGGTAAAAATTAGGAAATTAGATGAGATGATGATGAAAGCCTGCAGGAGTCTTACATCAGCATCTCGACCTAAGGAAGTGCACTATTCTGGTGCACACTAGCACACCCACTGGTGATGTAATATATTCTAGGTGCTGGGAATATGACAGACACAGAAGATGGAACAAAAGTTGGCTACAAAGAAAGACTAAAAAAAAATAAAAAAAAGATAATCAGGCTTCCTTGCATCTCTCTCTCTCTCTCTCTCTCTCTCTCTCTCTCTCTCTCCATCTTACTCTCTCTCTCTCTCTCTCTCTCTCAATACTTAAACAATGTCCCTTTTTCTAAATAATACAACAATTCACCCTATTCAAACTATGGGACTAGTGTCCTACCCGGGGAATTTCCCAACCTGGGGGAAATTTTCCCCTGGGGGAAATTTCAGATTCTAAGGGAAAATAATTCCTGGGGTACATTCTAAATTATATATCATTTAGTCGACAGAAAAATAAATGTCTTAGAATGCGGCTGTTGACTTTTCTTAGTGTGTGTGTATATATATATATATATACATACATATAGAGAGAGGATAGTGTCTATATACTTGTGTTATTAAGCAAGTACATTTTGTGTTTTGGCTACTTTTTTCCTTGTCCACATGGAGGGGGAAATCCGGATGGTTGAACTGGTTGAAGAGGAAAAACAGAAAAAAGGTTGGGAACCACTGGTCTACACACTCGTCAAGGAGCTCAAAATGTGCAGACTGATGCAATAAGCATTGAAACAATTAATATTAACTTGGTATCACATTGAATTATGAAATCCATCCATTTAGTAGAATACAAAAATATATAACTATGTATGCACTACGTAAACATACTATGTACTACATATAATTGGCACCACTATAACACAGATTTGAGTTTGGAATAGGTATCCATATCACATGGGTGGGTGGCAGTAGTATTGTAACTATGCACTAAAATCCTTATCCTTAATGCTTGCAGTCTCAGCTTCACTGTCAGCAGCTGGTTGCAGGTGACTTTGTGGCTTCACTAAGTTGTAAGAGAGGGATCCTTCAGATCTATTGCTGCTTGGTGATTGGTGCTTGCATTCCTGCAATGAGAGTGATTATATGAAAATACTAGATGATTGTACTACATGATCACATATATAAGGTGAAGGAGAGAGGGGGAAGATCAAGAAAGCAATGGAGAGATGGGGTCAAGGAGGTGCTGAGTCACAGAGGCCTAAGCAGCCAGGGGAGTGTAAGGTGTGTATGGGACAGTGAATTGGCTATGTGATAGGGTTTATAGTTGGTCGATGCATCGCTGAAATCTGAAACCTCACGCAGTATGACTGTTGGAGCAAACCACCGGCAATGGGGTCTCCTTGTGGAAGAGTCGTAGGGTGACAGATTTCAAATAGCAAAACAAATAGATCAATATATGATCCAAAAAATATAAGACATGTGCATGTGTGTGTAAGTGCGAAAATGGGTATATTGAGGTATGAACCTCTATGCAGGCATACATGCACACGTATAGACTGCATCAAGAAAATGTAATAAAAGAATGTATGGCCAATTTAGGCTTAGAATGAACAAATACATAAGAATAATAAGAACATAAGAACTTAAGAAAATAAGGAAGCTACAAGAGGCCGTGAGACCTACACGAGGTAGTTCCTGTTACTTAACACTACCTACATTACCTATGTAGGTAGTGTAGGTAATAATAAAACGTGGTAACAGGATGAATGTGAGCGAAAGGAGAGTGATGTCTAAGATATTATAAAGCAATTCTAAATGTATGATTTTGTAACATATATACTTTTTTGTAAAACTTGCTTCTTGCTTTATTTTCATAAAATCATTAGAATGTGTAAACTGCAACTTGTATTGAATATTTGCCTGAGCGAAATGCTATCTGTGCAATCTTGTGTGTTTGGTGGAAGGCTTTACATATGATTTTTTTTATTTTTATAATAGTTCTTATTCTACAAGAATGTACACTCTCTTGAGTATGTTATGAATACCAAACACTTCTTAAAACACTTCTTACTTTGTAAGGTTACTGTTGCAAGTTTATTCTTCCACTTCCGTTCTGCTTGCTTCACGGCCTCTTCACTTAAAACTTTCCTTTCATCATGTATTCTGGCAGCACTTCTGGAGTAATCATTCCTGCAACACATCATTATATATCAATAGAAAATTAAATGCTAGATAACTTTGTTAGGGAGGATAAACTTTGCTCACACTAACATATTATTTTTATGCACAATTTGCAGCAATGTGATATAATTCAAGTATGTAACAATATTTACAAACTGATTCAAATATTTTCCAGCTTACGTATCTGTGCATTCAGAAGATCCATATTTCCCTTCATGAACATGTCTTCTTTCCTTGATGTCAAACTTAATGTTATCTTCAATATTAAGCATTTCATTAAAGCTCTTTGATTCATGATTTTCAGACCTCTTTTGATACTCGTATGTTTTCCTTTGATTTTCAGAGAGAGAGGGCAAGTGTCCTTTGTGCCAGTAAGAGTTTGGAGAGTTATCATGCTCATCTGCATTGCTATCTGCTCTGATGCAAATTCCAGCAGTTTTCTTTCCATCTACAACTAATGGCGGGTGTCCTTCCCGAGGCTCCATAGCTTGGCTTGTTTTCATGGATGAACTGAATCATGTTGCTTTCTAAAACTTATGTCAGATACATCTTGTGTGTGATGAGAGTGCACTCCTCCCGTCACAACAGACGCAGCGACACTGCCAGACTGTTGCAAAACTTCCGTCACTACAGGCCTGGCTCCCTCAATGACGTCTGTCCCTGAATCAGAATCTTCACAGTCTTCTGCAGAGCAGGAAAAAACATGTTAAGTATTTACCATTTTCAGCAGTGGCTATGCATAAAAATAAGTTTCAGACAAAATAACAATTCACCCTTACATACAAGGTCTTCTGAGTTACTTGGGTATGCACTATACAGTAACTGAAAATCATTACTTTCACTACTGTTGTCCATTATTACATTTCTTCTCGCAATGTTTATCACCAAATGGCATCCTAATTCATAGAAAAATAAATAAAACCACCCTCCATAACTCATGCCCTGGAGTAACAGTACAACCTGGTGATGCAGGAGGCCTCGGCTGACTGATCCCCAATTCACACAGCCCCGGGAGTTCCAAGTAGCGCAGGGTCTTCTTCCGAGCCTCCCTCATGATGCTGAGAGGCAGGGCCTTGGAGCGCCGCTGGCCGGACACAGAGCTGTAGGGGCCATGCTCAGAGGTGGCAGAAGGCAGCACCAAGCTCAATTTAGAAGTGGGTCCTTTTTCCTAGAAAAGCAAAACGATGTTCTTTTAAAATTCAATATGAGCTTCATAAAACTCATAATCCAATCTAAAAAAAAATCATATATTCTCTCCAACTCCAGCATTGTTCTAGATTTACAGCAAGTATAAGTATAAGCAATTTCTGTGTGAGTGCCATCCTACATGTTTGGGTGTTTATATGTTGGATCAATAATTTTATTATTATGTCTTCCTTGTGATAAATTGTCCTGAATTTATACACGGTCCTTCTCTTCACCTGCTTTAGTAATTATCTTACTTCCCTTTTTATAGCACCATGTCAACCTACATTGGACTCCTACCCATCTCTGATATTCTACACTTCATTGGATGAGTTCATGGTCACAACTCAGTAACCTAGCATGTCTAGGTGAATCATCAAATGGATACATGAATGAAGGTCAAACAAGCATGTACTGTACTCATAATTGCATAAAGTTATAGCACACACCTCTCTTTTTCCATGGACATCAAATGCTTCCACAGCAGTTACAGCTTGTGCGTCTGAGTCCTCCCTCTGCCTGCCAGCCTCAAGTGATGTCTGACCAACAGTAGACTTACATGGACTGAAATCTATGTTGGTAATCGAGAGTGAGTTTCCTGAAACGCTAACCTTAACGTCTGTGCTTTGTTTACCTGAAATGGAATGTTGATTCAGCAAACTCATTATATCATTAAATCAGATTCCTGCTTGACACAATTATGATCATGATTCAATAGCAGCCACTGTCTCATGCCAGCATTATCAGGGATACAGCACTAAAAATGATGCCTCACCCTCCTGATCCATCGAGAACCTCTTCTGCTTTCCTATTTTCCCACGTGTTAGGTAGCCACGCACTGCTGCCTGAAGCTTTGTGGCGGCAACTTCCATTATTCTGGTTACCGAGATGCCTCCAGCTTCTGTCAAAACTTGTGCCACTTCCAAGTGTTCAGCAATACAAGCACAGTCATAGGGAGTGTATCTGAAAATTAAACTTTTGAGTTATGGTAGTGGAGAGGTTATGCTAAGATGGGCTTCTTACTAGTAGTACTTTATGATATATTGTCTTTCCTCTTCTACTTCATTCATACTCGTGCTTGATTAAAAAGAGTTGTGAGGAAGACAACCATACCTTCCAATAATGAAAGGAAGCAATAAATAAGAAAGCATCTACATATTCACCAATATTCTTGTTGCTATTAATTATCTTACATGCTTACTACGGAGAAGACATAAAAGTAGGCAGGTATTCTGTTACTCCTCTGTGTATAGATTTCACTTTGTGTAGTGACTGTAGAACATCCAAGCTGTATGCAATATAGCAACAGGGCTTGGCGAAAAGTGCAAAGAAAGCAACCCGTGCAACAGTGTCATGTGGATGCACTGCAAGCGGTAAAAGTAAGGCAAAGGTAGCTTAAGTTATAGTCTATTTTTTTTATTATGGTCAAAATGCACTAAGGAAGCCACGCCCCCTGCCTGCCCTTCTATTCTACGGGACAGCTGATTGGTGCATTCCTCGTATCATCACTACCAATCACAGTATCTTCACTACTTAACAGCGGCGTGACCACTGGGTTAGACATCTTCACTCCAGAGGGTGACAAAATCAAAAATCCCTCTGTAGTGAAGATTGCTCTCTCCAGTGGTCACGCCGCTGTTAAGTAGTGAAGATACTGTGATTGGTAATGATGATACGAGGAGTGCACCAATCAGCTGCCCCGTAGAATAGAAGGGCAGGCAGGGGGCGTGGCTTCCTTACTGCATTTTGACCATAATAAAAAAAATAGACTATAGTGCAAGACAAAGGAATGGGGCTGAGACATAAACAAATACTTTCAAATATCTCTGATTATCATTACGTATTGCACCTTTGCATCTGTGGGATTATGTGTTATGAATTTCAGACTACTGGATCAAAACTGCAAAAATACATCTAAGACTGCCGTTCTATATATTCAATGTATGTTAGCAAACTGTCATTATTAATGTTCGATGTTACATACTCATTACATATGTACAATCCTACAAGGGCCTGAGATGCCATCCCATAACTAAAAAATACTTCACAATCAAACAGGCACAATTTTGCTGTTATTCAGATTATTGGGTTTTTACTGTGCAGCTATATTACCCTTGGTCTGTATCTAGCTCTCAGTGTTCACAGTGCTCTCCCGCACCTCAGCTGTGGCAAAATGCATATCAACATAACAATGCCCCTTATATACCAAAGGAGTTCTGCAAATGACCCCCATATATTGTCCTTAGTATATAACAAACTTTATGCTTTAACGAACAGCCCTTTCCCTAAATAGTTTGTAACAGTGAGGGTTTACTGTCTATAAAATGTTGTGCAAGCAGGTGCGAGACAGGCAGACAGCAATATAACAAAGACAAAAGAGCCCTTGATGGAGTGCTGTTACCGGTTGGAGGTGGACTGAGTGTAGTTGGGATAAGCATGGAAGTCCAGCAATGTGTTGACAGCACCCAAGTGACCTTGCTCTGCAGCCCAGTGAAGTGCACTCAATCCCTTCAAAGCCAGGAAAACATTTACATTCCATTTAGTTATTAAGTCCACAGGATACTTCTGTTAAAAGACCGTTATCCATCTAAACTGATATCAATTTTCACACATAAATTAGAGAAAAGACTTTCCTTCCTTCATACCATCACCCTGTTAATATCCTTGCTTTCCCAAAGGTAAGATTAGTATGGCAGGAATCCACAACATAGCAGCTCACCACTCAAAAAAAAAGAAGAGAGAGAGAGAGAGAGAGAGAGAGAGAGAGAGAGAGAGAGAGAGAGAGAGGAGAGAGGAGAGAGAGAGAGAGAGAGAGAGAGAGAGAGGAGAGAGAGAGAGAGAGGAGAGAGAGAGAGAGGAGAGAGAGAGAGAGAGAGAGAGAGAGAGAGAGAGAGAGAGAGAGAGAGAGAGAGAGAGAGAGAGGAGAGAGAAGAGAGAGAGAGAGAGAAGAGAGAGAGAGAGAGAGAGAGAGAGAGAAAAGAATGACAACACTCCAGGCTGCGGAGATTCTTGAACCCACTAGTATCAAGTTACATAAATAAAAACTACATATTGCTAAATTGAGCTGTAGAGGCTCCACAGCGCCTGATAAATATATGTTAAAGGCATGAAGCAGCAAACAATAGGATAATTTTTGTCATAAATCCCACAGCTCTTACCTGATGATGTAATTCCTTCGCCATGTTCATACCTAAACTGGTAAACATAAGAGACCATAAAATCAGTTTGAATTCAAATATCACATGAAATAATCTAATATTGAAATCTTAATTATATAGATATGAAAATTTTGTCACTTATATTATGAGATTTTAAAAGTTAATTTAAATGATCTTGCAGTGCAGCGATTAGCATTCTCTGCCCATTATTCTGAGGGTTTAGATTGATTCTCCAGCCATGTGGAGACTTTTTGGATTGTTTACCAACTTTTGAAGGTGTAACTTGGATGTTGGTTCTCTATTTCCCAATACCTTGAACCCTTGGCACTCATGTTAGTTTGCAGCTTTCCACACCATGACACCTCACCACATTCACTGGAAGCGTCATTTAGAACCCCAAGTGCACTTAACTAATGCTTTCACATAACCATTACCTCTTTTTACTACTATCCTTAAGTTATTGATATAAGGACATCAATAGCATAAATAACAAGAATGAAAGAGAATAAAAGGAAGAGAAAACTTAAAATACCAAAAGTTTTGCAAGGAAGTTAGGAGGCAAGCCATCAGTACCTCAAAGTCTCTGGCATTGCCATCACCGCGATTCTCCAGCAGGAGGACCATGATATCACTGAGGCCTCTGTACGCTGCCATGTGGAGGGGCGTGCGGCCATAGTAGTCCTGCACGTTAACAGATGTACCTGTGGGGCAGGCATACAGGTTACTCAAGGAGCAGTTATGATTTATTGGTGTGATATACCTTTCAAAAGTTGATATCTTACATGTATGTGCCTGTGATGAGCACTTACCTAAGCCCATCAAGGTCACCAACCTTGAACTTTCCACTTCTCAATAAATAATAGGACATTGAAGTTCAGAATCTTCAACATTTAAAGTTAAATTAACTCTGTCAGGCGAGTGCAAAGTTAAGACCGGTAAATAAACCTACCAGCCCTGATGAGGATCTGCGCCAGGTACAAGTGACCCCCCAGTACTGCGTGGTGGAGGGCACACTGGCCCTCCTTGTCTCGGTGTTCCAGGGAAGCTCCAGCCTTGGCCAACACTTTCACTATCTGTGTGTGTCCTGCCCGGGCAGCATAATGCACAGGTGTTCTTCCATCATTGGCACATGCATCTGGTGGTGCTTGAAGGCGGAGGAGCACCCTGACAGTGGAGACATGTCCGGCCCCTCCAGCAATGTGCAGTGCAGTGCATCCCCTAGGGTCGGCCTGGGTGAGGGGTGCCCCGTGCCTCACCACCACTGTCAGGGCAGAGTCAGCCCCCTGTGCTGCAGCCCACATGAGAGACGTGTGGCCATCCAGGAAGGAACATCTCTTACACGTGGACGTCTTACCAGCTGAAATATTAGTTTGTTTGTCAAGGATCATGATTTTCTTTGCTGTGGCTTTATAAATCATGCAATTTAACACAAATCTAAGTTTTTACATAAGAAAAGCTCCGTTCAGTACATATCTTTTCACATTAATGCCTCACCAATTCCACAACCTCTGCATGGTTGTGCTTGGCTGCATAGTGCAGTGGTGTGGCGCCATAAATGTCAACAGCATCAACCTGGGCAACACGTTTCATCAAGTGAGCGGCAATGACACTCACTCCCCTATATGAATGCACAAGCATCAGTACTTTTTCAAGACAGCGTGACAGTAAATAATGTAATATATCAGAAGAAAAGTAAAGTATGGCAGCAACATTCATCGTACATACAGGAAATGGTTGTGATGTAATGGACCCACCTGTTACATGCCCAATGCAAAGCAGTCCTGAACTGATTGTCTGTCAAATTTACATTACAATTTTGAACAGACAGAATGACATCCACAGTGTCCTTCCTTGCCTCTGCCACAGCTATATGCAGAGCAGTTATGCCATCAAAATCCTGCCAATTCACATTTGACGGGGCTGCCCCAATCAGTGTTCGCACACAGTCCTTGGCGCCGCTGGCTTTGCTCATGGCTGCCCAGTGCAAAGGAGTCTTGCCTTCCTGGTCAGGCATGAGGTTGTTGGCTCCATGTTTTATGAGGAGTCGCACATTCTCCTGAGATCCATAAGCTGCCGCCCAGTGGAGAGGTGTTCTCTGAGGAGGTGATACACTATGCTTTGTACCAGTAACAATGGAACAAATACAAAAGTACCAAGTGGGCTGGGCACAGAGCTTTTGTGGATTATAAATATGTCTTGGGATGACAGATTTCAAACACCACAACAAATACGTATATCAACATTTTGTAAAAAGAAAAAAACATAAAGGATGTGGGTGATTTAAGTGCGACCAAATCAAGGTAGGTCAGGTCAGGTGATGCAGTCAGATCGCTAGAACCTGTAATAATTTTTTTAAACCGACTGTTAGTGTATTATGATTTCTTACAAGGAAGGAAATTTCGGGGGTGGGGGGGTAATGGACCCCTTGGCCCCCCTCCGGGTGTGCCTCTGCTACAATACATACCTTTTTGTGGTCCTCTGTGTCCAAAGTACCAGCCACTGTGTATTTCAGGAGAGCTTGAAGGCACTTGTGGTTGCTGTGAATGGCTGCGTGGTGTAGGGGAGTGACGCCGCGCACGTCCTGGGCCAGCCACACTCCATTGCAATGCTCCAGGTGCGATACACTCTTGCTCTCCACTGCATGAAGGATGGATTTGATGCAGCCCAGATGACCCTGAGGCAGACACAAACAGTCCTGTATCACATCTTAAATATGAAACTGTCAACTTCAACTTCATCATCATCAACAAAAGCTTTGTACAAGCTGTCCCAACTAGAGGGTTTTCTCCCTACCCTATCTATCTATTGTACCAAACTGTTTGATATTCAGTAGGGTGACTGGGAGTACTTAGATTATGTAGGTTGTTCATGCCTATAGAGTAAGTAGTGCACACAGTGATATCGACATTTTTTTGTATGAAGAAACATCCTGCTTGATATATTTTCCAAAGATACAGACCATTTCATACTTAGGATGAGGAATGCAAACTCCATTGTGACTGTTATCTATTGTTACCTAGCTTCTACACAGTTTATTGAAGTCTGAGGAGCTGTCAAGTTTTTTTGAACAAATACAGAAATTCAGTATCAATGATTTTCTTCCTGAACACTTTTGTCAACTCCATCACAGCGGCCCTCTCTAAGTGTCACGCTAAACAATGAAGATCTGTGTATGCCTCACGAAAGCTGTGTGATGAAGGTGCACAGCCTGACAGAATGTATTAACATCAAGAGCAAGCAAATAATTATAGAAACCTACTTTATAGGCAGCAAAGTGCAGAGGAGTGCGTCTGTGAGAGTCTACAGCGTCTGGCTTTGCCCCGGCGTGCAGCAGCAGCTCCACACACTCCTGGTGGTTCCCCAGCACGGCAAACACCAAGGCCACGCGGCCCCACCGATCCCGGGCCTCAAGGTTCACATTCTTGTCTGAAAAAAGTTATGGTGGACATTCTTTTTATATTTTCCTAGTTGACTTCATGTTACCTATGACGAGGAAAACTGTTCTGATTATGTACACTTATATAATATAACTTTTTATATATTTTTTTCCTCTCTCCATACCTAGGGCCTTTTCCTAAACATATGAGTGGTACAAGTACAGAGCAGGTCACTTACAAAATTTTTCTATAATTTCCATTTTACACAACCTAAAATTAATGCTAGATGATTTTATGGAAATTGATGAATTCTTAAAAGTTTTATGTTCTTCAATATCTTTCTAAATTTCACAAGAAAAATTCACATTCAGAAAATGAAAATCTCAATTTATAAAGCACTTTGCAATATTTTCTGCACACAATCTCCTTTCACTCACTTTTTTACTCTTATCGCATATTGCAAATATAATATTTTTTTCCATAGGCCAAGCTATCCACACATTTCTTACATACATACATTTATAATATACATATTCTTCATATAGATGTATGCCTGCATACAGACATAAGGACCTCAACATTCCCACACGTGACTCAGGTATACACACACATACACATTTTTTTTCTTTCAACTAGTGATATATTTGTTTTGCGGTTGGAAATCTGTCACTAAAGGATAGAGAAATATGAATATTTGTATCCTTGACATCCTCATACATATGATATAATAATGCCTGATCCTGATAATAATTACTGACCTTGTAGGACAACAGCTAGCTTGTGCTTATCCCCTACAATAGCTGAAAAATGGAGGGCTGTCCCTGCCTGCCCGGGAGGCAACAGAGGGGAAACAGGAAACTTCTGGCTGCCGAGCAGCGAGGCCGCAGTGAGGGGCAGGTGGTAGCCAGCGCCGGTCAGGAAGCCTGGAGTTGAAGGCAGCTGTGGCAGACCTAAAGAGAATAAAGCAACATATCATTACTACGAAAAGTTGAATATGTAAAACAAAAGGTAAACATTGCCTCCTATGTATCTATCAGTAAACCTTTTCTTATTTATCTATCTATCAGCCATGCAGCACAAGACCTGGAGGGAAGTGGCATCCTGGTCCAGCGGGGTAGCCTGAGGCTGCTCCTTGACTCCTGGGGTAACTCACGAAACTGGGACTCAGATTCATTACCTGAATAATAGGGGAAAAAAAAAAAGGACTTTAAACTATAAACGACACAACTGCTTGTGGGCCCTTCGGACCCATGTATTGATGTTTGTAGTAGTAACATATATTAGACAACAATGTGAGTGCAAAATCCAATCGTGTTGTTGCTGTCGTTGGTCACTGGTCAAAGTGCCTCGGGGTAGACCACGTTCCGTGTAATTCCACGGGGCGCCACCACTTCGACGGAATCAGCACAGCCAACCTTTGACAGGCGGACGTAGAGTTGGCCGCGCCTGGAGTATATTAGAATATCGAACCCAAGCACACACACACACACACACACATGTACTGTACTGTAGGTAGGTAAGCTATTTATGGCAACACTCTTTATGGCAACTCGCCCTTGACCTCTCCCTATAAATACTGTTCCCACGTGACCCCGGGTCTCACTCACTTATAGCGCATTTTCGCGGCCACTCTGGCCCAGTCTGGACTGGGCTAGTCCCGGGCGGCCACTGTTTTTGCGAGGCAGTTTAGACCGGGCTGGAACGGACTGGGCCGGGCTGAGCCAGCGAGCAGGACCACCTTGGACCAGTGTGGGGAGAACTGGCGCATGCGCACTACAGTCAGCGGGGAAGGCGACCAGGAGCTTCTCGTGCTGCTGATAAGACATGTAACACCATGATGGCCGACCATAAGACTAAAGTATCACAGGCGTGGTAGTTGTAAAGTCTTCAGCACAGGTTAAAAGGCGGACGACAAAAAGGATATGTATTGACAAGATGGACACCTGCCGCCTCCACAGTTCAGTTCAGTATCGCCCACTCGATCCCCCAGCCAATAGGAACGACGAATGGGACGGGGCCAGTCTCGATGTATTTTCGCGACCATCAGTCCACCCTGACCCGGTCCGGACTGGACTGAACCAGGGCGGTGAACGTCACGAAAATACACCATCTCTAGACTGGCCTCGTCCCATTCGTCATTCCTATTGGCTGGGGGATCGAGTGGGCGGTACTGAACTGAACTGTGGAGGCGGCAGGCGTCCATCTTGTCAAAATCCTTTTTGTCGTCCGCCTTTTAACCTGTGCTGAAGACTTTACAACTCCCACGCCTGTGATACTTAAGTCTTATGGTCGGCCATCATGGTGTTTCATGTCTTATCAGCAGCACGAGAAGCTCCTGGTCGCCTTCCCCGCTGACTGTAGTGCGCATGCGCCAGTTCTCCCCACACTGGTCCAAGGTGGTCCTGCTCGCTGGCTCAGCCCGGCCCAGTCCGTTCCAGCCCGGTCTAAACTGCCTCGCAAAAACAGTGGCCGTCCGGGACTAGCCCAGTCCAGACCGGGCCAGAGCGGCCGCGAAAATGCACTATTTTAATTAGTCACTCTCACTCATCTTGGAGGTCAAGGGGAGAGTTGCCATAAAGAGTGTTGCCATAAATAGCTTACCTACCTACAGTACAGTACACACACACACGCATACACACACACGCACGCACACACACATGCACATGCACACGCACACACATATACTGGGAACTCCGTAGTGTAGCGGTTAGCACGCTCGGCTCACAACCGAGAAGTCCCGGGTTCGATCCCCGGGCGGAGCGAAGACAGACGGGCGGTCTTTCTTAAATCCTGAGCCCCTGTCCACCCAGCAGTGAATGGGTGCCGGGTGTTAGCCGGGGGTTTGTGACCCGCCTCCCGGGGTGGTGGCTTCGGCCAACACTAAGAACTAAGGATGAATGATAAATTTTTTGATATGGAGACAGGGCCATATGAGCATCGCTCTGGCCCTGTAAAACACAACTAGACAACTAGATGAATACACACACACAGACACACACACACACGCACACACACACATGTACGTACACACACACACACACACAGACACACACACACACACGCACATGTACAGTTGGAACCAGTGCTGAGCCAGGCTTCCGCGATCCATGTTATATAGATCAGTGGGCGAACTGGGACTTAATTTCGGCCCAGGACTTTTGGTGTTGACCAGCCCACTTGGAGGAAAGGCGGGGAGGGGGGTTGCCAATGAGAGCCAACGCAGTTAGGGTGTTTTGAAAATAAAAAATTTCCTTCTAACTTTCCTGAAATCATGGATATAGAAATTGTAAGTATTAACGCCACCAGACTTCTGTAAATCGAAAAGAAACGTTGTCCTGGCGACTTTAGTGTTATCTACAGTAGACAAGTCACAATGTTAGTAAGTTATAATGAAATAAGAGCCTGAAAGTTGATATCTATTATACACTTTCATATCTATATCCTTCAAATTTTGCTAAAGTACTGTCAGGCTCAGCATAATACAAATTAATTTGTTGAAATACGGCTTTGATCCTCAATTCGCTGACAATTCCTCATCATCTTAGGGAGATCTATTAGATATTGATAGATCAAAATAATAATAAATACGAAAATCAATGCAATGTACAGTACACATCTCCGTGGCACTACAAATCAATAACTAAATGACTGTGTGACAACAGCGGCAGACGGCAGTCCTACCACTGTTGCCACAAGGAATTGTCATTTGTTGAAATGCGCAGCATATAAAGCCCCGTTCACTTCTCCATGACTCGCGTCGGCGACTGGTCACGACTTGCTGAGTCATCCAGTCGGTGCCGACTGCAGCCAATTTTGGGGGGGGCTGAAGCTCCAAAATCGGCGTGGTTGGCTCGGGTTGCTGTAGTTAGGCGACTAGTCTGCGATTGTCGGCGATAGTCGCGGACTAAAACGAATTTAACCGCCAATATTGGGTTGCCGTCATGCGACGACAGTCACCGGCAGTCGCAGCACGACGGCAATCACGGTTGTCGCCATGTGGAGACTGTTCCCAGCCGTGCTGCGACTGACGCCGAATGATTGTAGATGGTTGGCAGCGCAGCTGGGCCATCCCCCACACCACTTTTCAACCTTCGCTTGTGTAGTGAAGCTCCACGCCACTGATGTCGGTCACACTGTTGTCCACACACTTGCCCACCTTGACTAGGTCACAAATACTTATGTGCCTCCTAATGTTATTAATTGAACACTAATTACGACATGGTGATAACAATCGCATAGGCACTAAAGATACTGCGGAAGCAGTATAGCCTTAAAGATACTGCACTAAAGATACTACTCTATTTGTAGTGGATAATGATGATGATAATAATAATAATATCAATACATATCTCAAAAATTTCCGCCTCTCTCTCTCTCTCTCTCTCTCTCCGTCGATAGGGAGAAAGCGTGGGAAAGATCGATCTTTCCCACGCTAAAATAACATGTGCTCCAGTCGCAGCACGGCCCCGACTGGTCAGCGCCAGGCTTGGACCCTTCGGCGACGAGTCCCAGCACGGAGCCGACTTTTTCCGTTAATTTTTTGAGGCGCAGACCCACCCCGAGTGTATAGGTCTACTATAGAGCAGAGTACCAGAGACAATTTGTTACTTTGCTATAGAGCATACACTACACAGTCTGGACCCCCCCGCGCGCCGCTTCACGTACGACTCCCACGACCCAACAGCGACGGTCTGGGCCTGACGCCGACACAGCATGACTCAGCAAGTCGTGACTGGTCGCCGTCGAGAGTCGTGAAGATGTGAACGGGGCTTTAGTCCTTATCAATGCCCATAATGCATTTTAAATAAGGTATCGTCCCAGTGTGTGCATTGACATGCATAGCCATAGACCACTGTATACCTGGACTGCACACGCGACAATGTTTTGAATGGGCCCCAGACATAACTACGTCACGGTTTGTTTACATCGGTGCATTGTGGGGATAAGGCGGGGTCGCCGCGGGTGGACCTACGAAGGGAAAACTACGGCGATGGAAGAATTTAGAGTTATTTTGCCGAAATTTGATATTCCAGGTGCTATATTACTGTGCTCTGTTCTCGCTGACAACACTATAGAGAAAGACCTGAGGTAAATGGCTATGTGCAGAGGTTCTAAACCAAGAAAACAGGAGTCATAACAGAGCCTCGTCAAAAGGTAAGCAAACTGGTAGGTACGTAATGGTGTCCCTACACTGCTTACTTCTTAATGAGGACTCTGCTGTGACTGGTTTTCCTGGTTTAGAAGCCTTTGACATCAATCATCACCCCCTCAATCTTCTCTATGTGTCAGCGAGCACGGAAATATAGCACTGGAATATCAATTTCACCGAACAACTCAAAATTTTTTTCATCGTCGTAGGTTCCTTGTAGGTGTACATATCATTTATGAATTGAATTAAAATACCTTTAATTTGAATCCTTTTTGTTTCCCATAATAAGTGTGTACATCATGGTTAAGTGTTACTTGACGAGCAATGCATACTCTGAGTTAAAACCAACGGTTCCCGCATTTCGCCAACACGTCAATTTCCCGCCCAAACAAGAATTTCGCCCCATGAAGATCAATTCGCCAAACATGGTAAAAGTCAATTCGCCACACGACCCATGTACGGGTCATGGAGTCACATATCTTCTCTAGCAAATGGAACAACCACCTTGGCGAAATGACGGTAAAATTTCTAGGGTTGACCATACTCGCCCACTTCCCCAAAAAGTTGGGGACTGGGGGGAATGGGGGGTTTTTTCGGGTGGGGAAAAATTATGCGTCGGAAACACGTAATTAAAGAGTTGTGTAGGGGGGTTTAAAATTTCCTAGATCTAGGGTAATTTCCTTATGTCTAGAGAAAATTCCCTAACAAAATAACCTAACCTAACCAAAATTAACTACCCTAGCAGGGGCTTGACCACCGATAACCTAACACAAACACAAACCTCAACCAAAAAAAAATCTAACCTAAACCAAACTAACCAAACCCTAACCTCAAATCTAACTTACCAAACCCTAACCTAAAACCCAAATCTAAACCTAACCTCCTAGCGGGGGGGTGGGGGGGTTCTCGACACACTAAACAAATAAAAACCTAACCCCTCCTAGCCCGGGTTTTGGGCGGGTTTGGGCAAGATGGGGCTAAATGTCCATGGTTGGAAAATGTTTGGAAAAGGGAGGAAAATGTACCAAACATCACCAACCTTCTTGGATTTTTCACCTCCATTTTGGTGGGGCATAAATTACTTTACCATCCTTACCTCATGGTACCTGAGGTAAGGATGGAAAGGGGAATTTCCCCCTACACAAATGGGAAAAAAATCGCAAAGGTTGGTGATTTTTTTAATTACCCTTTTACCCACCAAAACCATTTCCCCAACCAGGGACATTACCCACGCCAACCCCCCCAAATTTTCCCCCTAGGAGGTTAGGAAAATTTGGTTAATTTTTGTGTGTCGAGAACCCCCCAACCCCCCCGCTGGGAGGTTAGGTTAGATTTGTTAGGTTAGGTTAGGTTGGGTTAGATTTGGGGTTAGGTTAGGTTAGTTTTTGTTGTAGGATTGGGATTTTGTTAGGTTAGGTTTGTTGGTTAGGGTTATTCGGTGGTCAACCCCCCTGCTAGGGTAGGTTAATTTTGTTAGGTTAGGTTTTTTTTGGTAGGCAATTTTCTCTAGACATAAGGAAAATACCCTAGATCTGGGGAATTTTACCCCCTACACAACTCTTTAATTACGTGTTTCCGACGCATAATTTGTTCCCCACCCGAAAACCCCGCATTCCCAAGGTCCCCAAACTTGTTGGGGGAAATGGGCGAGATGGTCAAAAAAACTAGAAAATTTACCGTCATTTCGCCCAAGGTGGTTCATTCCATTTTTGCTAGAGGAAGATATGTGACTCCATGACTCCGTGACATGGATCGTGTGGGGGAATTGACTTTTGAGTGGGCGAATTGACTCTACATGTGGGGGAATTGGGCTCTTAATTGGGGGCGAAATGTCTTGTGGGCGAATTGACGTGTGGGCGAATGACCGGTAACCGTGGTTTGACTCAAGAGTATGCATGGCTCGTCAAGTAACACTTAAACCATGATGTACCATACTTATTAGAGGAAAGACAACAAAAGGAACTCAATTAATAAGGTATTTAATTTAATCAAACCCGAATATGTACAACCTACAAAGAGAAGCCTACGACGATGAAAAAAATTTCGAGTTTTTGGGTGAATTTATATTCCAGGTGCTATATTCCGTGCTCGTGCAACATAGAGGGAAGACCGAGGTGATGTTGATGTGCAAAGGCTTCAAACAGGAAAACAGTCAGAGAGTTCTAAGAAGAAGCAAGGGTAGGGGGAACATTACGTAACTTACCAGTTTCTTCCTTTTGACGAGGCCTGTTTGACTCTGTTTTCTGAGTTTTAGAAACCTCTGCACATCAGCCATTACCCAGGTTCTTCTCTATAAGTGTTGTCAGCGAGAACCCCGAGCACAGTAATATAGCACCTGGATATCAATTTCGCCGCAAAAAACTCTAAAAAATTCTTCCATCGCCGTAGTTTTCCCTTCGTAGGTCCACCCGCGGCGACCCCGCCTTTTCCCCACAATGCACCGATGTAAACAAACCGTGGGCGTAGTTATGGGGCCTTGGGCCCATGCGGGCTGCATAGGGGCTGCGGAATGGGCCCCAGACATAACTACGTCACGGTTTGTTTACATCGGTGCATGTGGGATAAGGCGGGGTCGCCGCGGGGGACCTCGAAGGGGAAACTACGGCGGGGAAGAATTTAGAGTTATTTTGCGCGAAATGATATCCAGGTGCTATATTACTGTGCTCTGTTCTCGCTGACAACAATAGAGAAGACCTGAGTAATGGCTGATATGGGAGAGGTTCTAAACCAAGAAAAAAGAGTCATAACAGAGCCTCGAAAAGGTAAGCAGCGGAGGTAGTTAATGTGTCCCTTTCTACTTGCTTACTCTTAATGAGACTTGCTGGGACAGTTTCTGGTTAGAAGGGCCTCTGCAAAATCAACATCACCTCAGGTCTTTTCTAGTTGTCAGCAAGCACGGAAATAAGCACTGGAGTACAATTTCGTCCAAAACAACTCGAATTTTTTCATCTCGTAGTCTTCTCTTTGTAGGTTGTACAATTCATGGTTATGATAATATTAAAACCCTAATAATTGAGTTCCTTTTGTTGTCTTTTTGGGTTCCAACAAGTTTGTAAAAGCGTGTTTCGCGTTTCTTCATGTCTTTTTATTTAATATAAGTTTACGTATACATAATAAACAAATACATAAATATAACCCCCATATGAAAATATACGCTGCCAGTTGAGCAGCAGTCAGGGGAATGTGAGGAGTGTGGTCCCTTCACTCAAGTAACAAAAATGGATCTGGTACTCTGCCTTCATTACAGGCTGATTTTCCACGTGGGCTGCGTTGCCACTTCATGCATTCACGGTCCAAATTTACCCCGCCGAAAGA
>JACEEZ010023140.1:357048-374548 GCA_016584305.1 Chionoecetes opilio
ACAATAATAACAGGAAAATATGACTGCCTAGATATTGATAACTTCTAAACATTCGTTATTGACTATATAATATCATAGAGTAGCATTTACCTCGCCTCCTCAACTATAACCTCCATGGTTATTTGGTTATATACAATGTTTTACAGAATCAGGCTTCTATACAATATACATATAGAAGAAAATCGTTCTTAATATTATACTTGTGTGTTTTAAGTGCAGTGGAATAAGCCCATATTTTTCTTTCAAGTTGACCAACTTTTCACCAAATTGTGAGTTAAAACTGCCAGCGACCACTGGCATTTCGGAGCTGCAGTTCTCTCTAATTGCTTGCCTCGTGCGCTATACTGCAGTAATTAAGCATCTTCTCTTTCACCCACGAGCACAATCAACTTTCTTTGTGTGATGTTTGTGTGATGTGCCACTGCAGTGATATTGCATAGTGTAAACTTTGCAATAATAGTTATGGATATATTAGTTAATACTAATTATTCATGCAAGATATTATCATGTAAATATTCGTGTAAAGGCCGGTTCCCATCAGCCCGCTTGTACGGCCGTCTTACAACAACACCGCTCAACAATGACGTCACCATCATCACCGCTTGAGTGGTATTTGTGGTAACTGGGCACACTTGGCAACTCCGCTCGAGCGGACACCGCCGAGCGGGAGAGATGACTTGAATTTAACTTTGTACGGCGGCCGTACAGCGGTACGGCGGTGCGGTAGACTTTGTTGTGACGTCATTGTGACGTCTTTGTTGTTGTTTGGCGGCCGTACAAGCGGGAAGGTGGGAACCGGGCTTAAGAGTGGGTCCTCGTCCCGCAAGCTGGCAACATAGAAAATGGACCCATTTACTCACACCTAAAACACGGAGTATTATAAAGCTTTGGGTGCAATATAGGCTACATATCACTGTACTCATATTCTTTTTGCTGAGAAATGCACCATAAATGAAATATATGGCCTTTTTGGGGCCAAAATATCACAACACGGCGGAACGCGCTGTGATTGGTTGTGACGTAGTAACTGCAGACTCAGATCTCGCCTGATCAGCTGATCGGCTTGTTTTGGCTCAGCAAACCGCAAATTATAGTTTTATTTTACTAACCTAACTAACTTGCATTACCCCTACTACCGCAAGATGACCAGTAATCCTCCTTCAAGTGATGTAGTAGGTATTCACTGTGTTTGTGAATATGTAAGTTGTAGTTTATAAGGAAAAAGTGGATAGACAGAGCAAAGTGGCCCGTGACACCAGACAAGTGATGACTTCTGGGATCGGCATTCCTTATAGGGAGCTTAAATGAACCTGCAATGACATGTACAGCTAGACAGATAGACGAACTCATAGAGGAACAGGTAGAAATGTATGGTTAGTAAAGGTTGTAGTGGTGAGTAGAGTGACGAAGGGTGTATGTTTTGCTTATGTGGGGAAAGAAAGCCATACATTTCTACCTGTTCCTCTATGAGTTCGTCTCTGTCTAGCTTTACATGTCATTGCAGGTTCATTT
The DNA here is from genome assembly GCA_016584305.1 of Chionoecetes opilio. NCBI lineage: Eukaryota > Metazoa > Arthropoda > Malacostraca > Decapoda > Majidae > Chionoecetes > Chionoecetes opilio. The sequence goes on from JACEEZ010023140.1 coordinate 358,561, forward strand.
AAGCTCCCTATAAGGAATGCCGATCCCAGAAGTCGTCACTTGTCAGGTGTCACGGGCCACTTATCTGTCTATCCACTTTTTCCTTATAAACTACAACTTACATATTCACAAACACAGTGAATACCTACTACATCACTTGAAGGAGGATTACTGGTCATCTTGCGGTAGTAGGGGTAATGCAAGTTGGTGTATTAGTAGGTAGTACATAATAGTAGCGGCCGCTTTACAGCTGTTTTGCTCTGTTGTCTAAGCTAGTGACGTCATAACATGGCGCCAGTCGTTTTAGAGCGTATACATTTTCCTGTACTTAAATTGGCTGTATCATCAAAAATACTGTTCACATAGAAAAATCAACATCACTGCCCAACTATATGAGGCTTGAAGATGTCAAATCAATCCTTACCTCAAGTAGAGTAAATGGGTCCATTGAATGGAATTTACATTAGACATTCATTTTTTTATGTCTGAACTCTTACAATACATACAAAATATTTCAGTTACCTGTATGTTATAAAAAATTGCGTATTAAATGAAATGTTATGTAATATTTGCAATTCGCATTCGCATTCGCAAATATCAAAACCAAATATTCGCATTCGCATTCGCATTCGCGAATACGGAAAATATACATTCGGTCCATCACTAATACACACACACACACACACACACACACATACATACACACATGCACTCATACACACATACACACACACACACGCGCGCGCACAATATATATATAATATAATATAAGTCTGTTAAAATGAGAGAGAGAGAGAGAAGAGAGAGAGAGAGAGAGGAGAGAGGGGAGAGAGGGGAGAGAGAGAAAAGGAGAGGGAAGAGAGAGAGAGAAAAGAGAGAGAAAAAGAGAAGAGGAGGGGAGAGAGAGAGAGAGAGAAGGGAAAGGAAAGTCCTCTTCCACTTCGTCTCCTTCGTTAACAAACCTTGTTAACTCTTCCCGTTTATAAATAAAGACGGGATTATTGTCGTAGGACACCTGGGGTGAGTTTGAGAGGAAGAATTTGAGTGGTGCGAGCCGCTCAAACTCTCTCTCAAACGCCTGTGCGCGACTCGGGCGGGCCGTTCGAGTTGCCACCGAGCGGCCAAGCCAAAACCTTGGGCGCTCTGCGAGGTGTGACGTCATGACAACAACAATGGCCGCCCAAACAGAGACGAATTTGAGACAAATTTATGCTATTCCTGCCAATTACAGTCGAAAGAAAGAGGTCCAGAAAGAGTGATCCAAAATGGATGACCACCAAGTTAAAACACAACATTGGAGTAAAAAGAAACATTTATTTAAGGTTCAAGGCAGGATTGGTAAACAAAGAACAGTATAACGTGATGGCGAGGACAGTGAAGAAATTAACTCGAGTTGCTAAGAACAATTATGAGATTAAAGTAGCAGAACAGGCGAACAGGGACCCAAAAGGAGTTCTATCAGTTTAAAAAACAAAGACAAGGGAATTAGTTGGGCCCTTAAGGTCAGGACAGGGTGAGGTCTTAAATACGGATGAGGATATGTGTAGGAGTCTAAATGATTATTTCTTAGTGTTTTTACGGAGGGGGATACACAGACGATACCTGATAGTAAAACAGATGTTCAAAGGAAGCGATGGGGAAAAACTCAAAGATATTGTGATAACTAGGAAATGGTGGAGGAGGGTATAGAAAAAATGAAAACATTTAAATCGCCGGACCAGATGAAGGGGTATCCCAGGGTATTAAAGGAATGCAAGGAGGTTGTTAGTGAGTCGTTAGTGCACATTTTTAGGAAATCGGTTGAGATAGGCGATGTGCCATTATTGTGGAGGAAAGGAAATGTTGTTCCCATATTTAAGAAGGGAGACAGAGGACTAAAGTCAAATTATCGACCCGTAAGTCTAACATCAGTGGTGGGAAATTTTTGGGAAATCTATTATTGCAAAAAACATTAGAGAGCACTTAGATAAACATAGTTTGATCAATGATTCACAACATGGATTCACCAAGGGTAGGTCATGTCTCCCCAATTTATTGAGTTTTTATAGGAAAGTTTATGAGACGGCAGATAATGATAAGGATTATGATATAATATATCGGGAAACTTTAGTAAGGCTTTTGACAAAGTACCACACGAGCGTCTCTTAAATAAGGTTAGGGCTCTTTGGTATCGAGGGGAAGTTCTTCATGGATCAGAGCTTGGCTAAGTAATAGGCAACAAAGGGTTACAATTAATGGTTCCAAATCTGAATGGGGACTGGTAACAAGTGGAGTTCCACAAGGGTCTGTTTTGGGCCCTTTACTATTTTTGATTTACATCACGACTTGGATAGTGGGATTAGCAGTGATATCAGCAAGTTTGCTGATGATACTAAGTTGGGGTAGATTTTTGGATCACAGTCTGACGTAAACATATTGCGGGGAGATTTAGATAAACTTAACGAGTGGGCAGTCAGATGGCAGATGGAATTAATATTGATAAATGTAGCGTTATAAATGTTGGTAGAAAAAACCCTGGTAATAGATACACCATAAGCAATGTATCGCTGAAAAGATCAGAAGGTGAAAAAGATCTTGGAGTGAGGGTGAGCCCAGACCTCCGACCTAGGAAACAATGTATTGAGGCCAAAAATAGAGTTTAATAGAGTATTAGGTTCATTACCAGAAGTGTTAAAAGTAGAAGTGCGGAAGTTATTCTAAAGCTTTATCTGGCTCTAGTCAGGCCTCACCTAGACTATGCAGTTCAGTTTGGTCTCCATATTACAGGATGGATATAGTGTTGTTAGAAAAAGTGCAGAGAAGGATGACCAAAATGATACAAGGGATGCGTAACTTTAGTTATGAGAGGAGATTGAAGTTATTAAAATTACACTCACTCGAGAGACGCAGAGTAAGGGGCGATCTGATAGAAGTTTTTAAGTGGATAAAGGGATTTAATAAAGGAGGTAGGAAAAGTTCTTACGGCTTTTAACCAGGGTAGAACAAGAAGTAACGGATTAAAAGCTGGGAAAGCTTTAGATTTAGAAAGGAAGTAGGGAAAACTGGTTCAAAAATAGGGTGGTGAATGAGTGGAATGGTCTCAGTAGACAGGTAGTTAGTGCGGAGTCATTAGGGAGCTTTAAAGGGGAGCTGGATAGGTTCATGGATGGGGATGAAAGGTGGATGTAGGTAGTGTTAGGTGACAGGAACTACCACGTGTAGGCCTCGCGGCCTCTTGTAGCTTCCTTATTTTCTTATGTTCTTATGTTCTTAAAGACTACAATGTTATCCCGCAGCATGCATTGACATGCACTGTTAAGTACTGTACTGGAGCCTACTTATAATTAATAATGAAAATACAGTAAATTGGAGTGATAATTTACGATATTATAGTGGTCCAATGAACAGTGGAGGGAGATACATTTATTCAAGTTCACATTACATCCCCTTATATAAGCATTAGGTATTTCCTAGTATTTTCTTAATATATGTGCAGTTTAAACCAATACAAGATCGGTGGTTTTAGATATTGTGAACGTTTCATTCTCATCATGAGTATTTCTAACCCCTACAATAGCCGGCAGGGTATATGTGCAGTTTAAACCAATACACGATCGCTGGTTAAGTATCCTGCACGTTTCGTTCTCATCGCTAAGGAGTATTTATGACCCATACAAAAAATAACAAAGGTGGTCTGGGGGAGTGAGGTAAGGTTGCGTAATCATGCCCAGGCTGGGTTTTTGTTAACAGTGGGGGGTTCTGGGGAGAACAGCTCCTCCCCCAGTTGCAAGGAGAGTATTGGTTGAAACTGCACATTTACCGCCGGCAGGAATAAAAAATAAAAAATAACAAGAAAGGTTTTGGGGGTGACCCGAAACCCCCTGCCTCAGTGAGCTAAGGTTATGTAATCAATCCCCAGGTTGGCTAGGTTAGTTTAGGTCTGGATGGTGTAGCCCCGCTAGTTAGGTAATCTTAAGAACAAAGGCTCCACCCTCTATCTTTTTCTTATAGCCAACAAGCTTAGGGACATGGTGGGAAACCGGGGGTTTTGGGTGGGGAGCACACACATAAGGGAAATATGGCCCCCCACAAAAAAACCCATAAACTAGGATATTTCCCTAGTTCATGAACTTTATCGGGGAAATATTTCCCCGATTAAGTCTATGTACTAGGGAAATTTCCCTATTTTTAGGGATTTTTTGTGGGGTCATTTTTTCCCTTCTGAGTGTGCCCCTTTTTGTGGGGAGCACACTATAAGGGAAATATTTCCCCGATCAAGTCCATGAACTAGGGAAATTTCCCTAGTTTAAGTATTTTTTTTTGGGGGGGCCATATTCCCTTATGTGTGTGCCCCCCCACCCAAAAACCCCGGTTTCCACCATGTCCCAAGCTTGTTGGCTATAAGAAGAAGATAGGAGTTTGAGCCTTTATTCTAAAGATGACAAAACTCTACAACCTAACCTGCCCCCCTCTTCGAGCCCCTCCTGCTGTGCACTAACCTAACCTCCCCAAAACCTAACCTAGTCTAACCTACCCTAACCTAAGGGGGGGGGGCTCCGTCCCCCCTCGACCAACCCCTGGTTATACCTACTACTTAGATTCGCACTACTTTCTCAAACTCGTCGTCCATTGCGCATCTGGGTTTAGTTTTCTCGGGAAACCTGAAATTTAATATCAGCCATGTAGGCAAAGTAAGGATCAGCACTCATTAAAATATTAACAGATGTGTTATGGACAGAAGTATAATACGTAGAGCCAACATTTGGGTCAGCTTAGCGTGGAGCCCTAGCTTGTTCTTAAGATGTTCCGCCAGTTATTTCAAAAGAGTCAATAGGGAGTTTTGGTTGAAAATGCTTATTTACCATTTTTTTGCTGTGATTTCAATTATTTATACCCTTTTTTTTATACAGAAATCTGTATACCCCTTAATCTTAAATACCCCTTCTCACCCACCAGTTAGGGTGGTTAGGTATAGGTAGAATGGAATTTTATTGGTATATCTTTATAGTTAGGAGCATATATAGGGCGGGGGGGTGGGGGAGGAGGTATTTCAGTCCAGATGTGAATATGCATATTACACATCTGGGAGCTTTAATACCTAAAATCATGTTGCAAAATGTGGCACATTTGGCAGCAATGATATGAGATAATACGTTGATTATTTAATAGACATTATTAAACCAATTCAAAAGTTAGAAAAGCTAGGTTACTTAGCAATTGATTTAGTTTAGGGAAATGAATTTGTTAAGTTAAAATATAATGTTTGACAAACAAAATATAAACAATGGGGCTTCTTCTGTTTCAGGGAAAGTCCTGTTGCTGTAAAAAATGCTTCAGATTTTCTCTATAAGGGCAGGTTAGCTATATAAAGTCACATAACTCTGAGTTAGAGGAGAAAACAACTGCATATACATAACAGATTATTTATCACAGTAATCTCATTATAAGCCAACATGAAGCATTAGTCAAATCTTTTTGCAACGTATGTTTATTTCATTTCATCTGCCTATTTTCGTCGGCAGTTTCCCGTTCCTTTATCTGCATGTATTACAGTACACAATATTTTACATTATAAGCTTTTAACAGTATTTCCTGCATTCAGGATTACTACCAGGTGTATGGGTATCCAACAATGAAAACCTTATTTTTCATTTTCATTAATCCAAGTGAAACTGTTACCAAAAATTTCCGCGTCGGGAGTGTACACGATTACCACGTCGCGACAGTCCCATTGGTGTTTCTGCGAGAATTCCTATTGGCGACAGTTTTAAACCTGTTCACGTATTTCCCCCACCCTACCGCAATAAACACTATACGCCACTGCACATATATGTCGTAGGCGCCATTTTATTACGATTTTATCATCACTACAGATCAGAGCTGGGCGCGCAATTTTTTTCCTTATCCGCAAAGCGAATTTTTCGCGATCGAGTCCGCAAGCGCAAAAGCGCAAAATTTTTCCCAAAAAGGGGGAGCCAAGCGCAAAAGCGCAAATTTATAGCGCAAAAAAAAACAGACCCAAATAAAAAATTTAAGCGCCCCAAACATAAAGTTAAGCCCCAAACCTCATTTTTTAGTCTGCAACTGAAAATTCATGTTAATTAATATAAGTGTATAATGATTAAAGATTGAATGTTTACCGTATTTGAAGCCATTTTATTGACCAAATTTATATAAAAAAAGATAAAACGTCAAAACCAAAAATAGTTGAAAAATGAAAATACACAATACTAAATAGTCCTCTGTCACTGTCCCCCAGCTCCACCGACCTTGAAAGGGGGTTCATGTACCTTGAGGACACCAGCTTCTCCAGTTCTTGGGGGCCCTCAGACTCGATCGCTTCGGCCCCAGGGCGTCTGAGCCATGGGTCTTTTCTGCAGCGTTTTTAAATAAAAAGTTAACTTAAAAATAAATGCTATATTGACGGGATCTTTAAATTTTGATTTTAGTCATTTGAGTTTCGGGAAGTTTTTCTGTAAGTTGCGCATTGCGGACTTTAAAAAATCGGGAGCGCAAAATCAAAGCGCAAATTTTCGGCGTTTTGCGCAAAACGCAAATATTTTTATGGAGCGCAAAATTGGCTTTGGCATTTTGCGCTTTCGTTTGCGCTCGCAGCTCTGCTACAGATACATAATTGTATGTGCCACTAAAGAGGCAGGCCACAGTAGTTTTTATTAAGTACGTTTCAGGGGCATACAATCTATAAATGATGCCAAAATTGTAATATTTAGCGCCTGGCGACAAAAGTGCAGTGGCACTATGGTTATTGACGGTAGTTGGTTGCCCGGTGCCCGAGATTCCAGCATTTACTCTCTCAGGAAAAAATTACCATTACAACAATATCAAATAGTAGCAGGTATACCCACAGCGTACGCCCCTTACACTTCCGTACGTGCGTGGGCAGATAGAGGGCAGTAAGGAAAATGGTGAGGTCAAAAGCCACAGTCTGAGCGTGGCGTCGTCGTTTCAGGTAACGGAGGAATTTGTTTACATACCACTGCGAGGCGCCAAAAGGTTGATAGAGGGGTACAGAAACCCGAAACGGGGGGCAAGCCGCTCAAATTTTCTTCTCAAACGCAGCCTGGGGCGTGGGTTTTTATCACAAGTAAAATTCCGTTTCTTCCGCTTTGTTAATAAAAACAGACCACAGCTAAACTATAGTATATTAGACAAGTGCTTGGGGCCCTTCGGACCATGATGATGTTGGGAGTAGGGAGTAATATATAGGAAACATGTGATTGGGAAACTCCAATCGTGTTGGTTGCTGCGTGGTCACTGGTCAAAGTGAGGGGTAAGACACGTCGTGTGGGTTCAACCTTGGGGTTCGTGTGATTCAACACACACACCAACACGCACACAACTTAAGTCCATGAGTCTAGAGGGTTTTTGGGAATGCGCAGACGTTACCAAAGACTTTCCGTATCAATACTCCTAAAAGTGTTTTTAGCCAAACCCCCTTAAAAAGATTCATCGACATGGGACCGCCGCACAACTACGATTTTGTGATTTTTGAGCCTACTCTCATCAAATTGAATTTTCAGTTTCGGCTACCCAAAACAGACAGACAGACGACACACACACAGACACACTACCGCTAAGTATATTAATTCCAAGGGCTCCCAAAGTACAAAAAATAATAAATGTACACTGAAGTGATCTTTGGATTAAAGCTACAAGGAGTCGATCTGATAGTTTGTCCAAAAGACCCAATCTGAGGATAAACGGAGGAAAATAGATGTCAAATTCATGATGACATCTGCTTACCTGTTGGAATGATGTATTACTTGCATGGAGTCCTGTGTCTTCACTATGTGCTTGGCAGTGTACAGCTTCATCGACATTCTGTGTTTTGTTGTCCATCTTGGATCACATGCAAGGTTCCATACTGCATTGGAGCATCGCTGTAAAAATGAGTTGAAAATATATAATACCCATTTGACAGCAGGTATATCTACATGATGAATGATGGTGCATCAGGGACACAGAGTAACAGCTATCTGACTGATTGATAAATGTGACAATTATTATGGGGACAGAATATTTAAGGTTTAATTTTTGACCGAAAAGAAAGAAAATTAGGGGTTTCCTCCATAATTCTGGATACATCTGATTTTCAGTGATAGATATTTCAGTATAAACAATAGTTTATCAACCTTCTCACATTCTCAAATGTGTCTCATTTCCTTCCAAAAGTAAAGTAAAATATACATTGGTTTCAAAATGTGTTTCAGCCTTCCATTGAAGAAAATCAATTACCAAAAATTGAAAAATGATGCTATCTGAATCTACATAAAAGGTTAAGTTGTGAGTGAACAGATCTATTTCTGAAATAACCATCTGAAAATGCTCTCTGAAAATTCTAGCCAAAGTGCAAAGTTAAAATACATAGTGCAGTTGGATGTGAGTAGTCAGCCAGTGGCAGGAGGGTAAAGTAACAGCTTGGCCACCAAGTCTTAATAGTGCAGTTACCTGTGAGTAGTCAGCCAGTGGCAGGAGGGTAAACTAACAGCTTGGCCACCAAGTCTTAATAGTGCAGTTGCCTGTGAGTAGTCAGCCAGTGGCAGGAGGGTAAACTAACAACTTGGCCACCAAGTCTTAATACCCATAGTGGTTGGGTTTTTTGCTCTCTTTGACCTACTTTTTTTGCAACACATTAGAAAACAAACAACAACATAATGCATCTGTAAACCCTCAAACTGTTCAACTTTCATTATTATTGGTAACGAAAGTTTTGCATTTCTATTTAGTGTATTCCTTACTTCAGATTATGAAACAGTTATGTTCTTTCCCACACTATTATGATTTATATAGTAAGCATAGTGATAATTATGACAATAAGAGAGAGAGAGAGAGAGAGAGAGAGAGAGAGAGAGAGAGGAGAGAGGAGGAAGAGGAGAGAGAGAGAGGAGAAGAGAGGGGAGAAGGAGAGAGAGAGAGAGAGAGAGAAGAGAGATTAGATTATTCACCTAGTGGGGGCTATAGCATCTCTACAATGAGAGAGAGAGAAAGAAGAGAGAGAGAGAGAGATAATGTTGTGACCACATTATCTTTCATCACACAACACAGCTTGAGAACTCGATAAGGACTGATAGTATCAGTGTTGTCTGCCCGGGAGACTTTACTGCATGACAACTGACGTGAATGATGGGGACTGATTCTGAAACTGACCATAACAATATTTACAATTTACATTACCCACAATATTAGCTTTGTAAGTAACCAAGTAAAAGTTCGTAAATAAGAAAATCAATCAATAAATCAAATAATGTACTAAGAAAGCATGAAAGTAAGTGTAAATATGTAGGTACCTACATATGCAGGTAGAAATATAAGCTAGATTGTTAGAAAGCGAGTGGGTAAGAAATTTAGAAGGTAAGTAAAGGAGTATGTAATTTAGTAAGCACGGTATGCACGTGATGCTGATTCATCATTGTATGAGATGTCTTGAAGGTGCAAGTGCTTGTGTCATGGGAGCTTCACGTAGATAAGAGGGTTTATCAAAGTCATTTGAATACACAGTGAATTACACAATTGAATGCACAATGTTTTCCGCAAACCCTTAATGGTCAAGCAAATAATAATGCACAATAGTAAATGTATGTACAAGCACGTCCCTTTGAGACTAGAGTCCTTTGTATAATAAACAGACAGACCCTACTTGAGGCCAAACTCTTGAGTGTCACGGCTCTGGCTACTAACTACAGTATCTTTATTTGATCTCCTCTTTTCCTTCTTTCCTCCAGCTTGGGGAACCTTAAAGTAGTCGTCCAGACCCATTCTTTTTTTGCCGAATTATGTTGAATGTACATTCAAAACACCTAATCCACCAAAAAGAATTGATTTCCAGGCCTTATTTCCGTAAAAACACGACTTTTGTAAAAAGCGCGCGAAAAAAAAATCTTCCCTCCAACAGGGCTACGACTGTTATTGATGATGTCAGAACAGGGACGCCCGCAGACACTCTGTCTGGCACCTGTCGGCAAATTTTATGATGAGCGATTGTACTTCGGTGTCAGACAGTGAATCTGTCGCTGTGACAGATTTAGAGTACGATGCTCAATCTGACACCGAAAGAAATGACGCTGGTCGCGTATACTATGAGGAAAACGAACCTCAGATTGTCATGGGATCCTATATGTTTGAGCCCGAGTACGAGGTGGATTAACAGGTGTCTCTTTATCTTTCTTTATCTGTCTCTTTATCTTGGCAGGAGGTATGAGATGTGCACTCGCGCGTATGTCCCCCGGTGAAATTATGAATTATTTAATCATAATTTCTACTAGTTATGGACAATTACAGTATCTTATAAGTTTTAACTACACAATCGATATTAATAAACGCCTGTTATTTACCAAATAAGCAGTACATGAGAACAGCAGGGCTGTCATAAGCAATAATGTAAAGGGCTACTTGGCATTATGTCGGCGAGGAAGAGGCAAGGTGGGTAGGGATGGGTGCCGTGCGAGGCTACATCAGCTGTGTCCCTCCTTCTCCCGCCCAGATTAGCGACAGTGTTTAGTTTGAGAGTTAAAATCATGACTTATTTAGTATCAATTTGAGAGAAATAAGCTGTAGACAGTGTTGTACGCTTACGGTAATGTGGAGTATTATTCTGGATATGGGGTTCTGGATATGGGGATTATTTACGGATCGTGGTCATCTCTGAAATTATGAACATAAGTTTAATTATGATTGTTACAAATTAGGGAGCATTGCAGTATCTTATAACGAGACAAAGATTCATTAAATTTACTGATAAGCATTACATGAAGACAGCATAGCTGAAATTTGACACTAATACTGTAAAATGCTACGTGGCAACGTCTACAGCTGAATGTCAGCAATCTCCCGGCAGCTCGATCTACTTACTCTTACGTACTGTCTCTTGTCATCATGACTTACCTTAATGTTGTGATGATCACATCAAGTGTTCAAAGTGGCCACCATCAGCTTCAATACACAGTTGCGCTCGCTGAAGTATGGAATGAACACTTTTTCTTAGAATTTCTGGCTTGTTCTTGATGTGCTGTGAAGCTGCCATTATTCTTTCCAGAAGTTCTTGCTTGTTGTCACTTTTCTTATTGTATACATGTGATTTCATGTCTCCCCAGAGATAAAAATCCAGTGGTGTTAGGTCTGGTGATCTGGCGGGCCCATGGGTGTGGTCCTCCCCGGCCTATCCACCGTCCAGGAAATGCTTGGTCAAGATGCTGCCTCAATTGCTTACTGAAGTGTGGTGGTGCCCCGTCATGCTGAAATACTAGTCGGCGCCGTGTGCCCAGGGGAACATCTAGGAGTGAGGGGAGGTGATCTATCAAAAAGTTAGCATAAATATCCCCGTTAATGCGATCTTGAAAGATGGTGGGCCAATCAAGTGCTCACCAATCATGCCACACCAGACATTAATAGAAAATCTTTGCTGGGAAATTACTTTCTACCATCTTGTGAGGATTCTCCTTGATCACCAATGTTCATTATGAGCATTATGCATTCCGGCACGGGTAAATGTGGCCTCATCGGTGAACAAAATATATTTCCACAGCTGGGAATTGCTTGTAGCGATTTACAAAACTCAATCGCCTCCCCTGAATCTCCATCCTGAAGATGTTGAACCTTGTGCAGATGATATGGATGAAGACCTTCTTTTCTCAGCACCCTCCATGCTTTCATGTGAGAAACTCCAAGTCGGAGGGAAATTCTTCTTGTGCTTTATGTCTGGGCTGTTTTCCGCTGCATGAAGAATCTGCCTCACTTTCCATGTTCCCCTATCCTTTCAGCTGTTGCACCCATTCCAGGGAAAGATCCTTTGTCACGAAGGTGTTGAAATACCCTGTAAAATGTTCGAACATTGGGACATTTTCTGTTAGGGTATCTTTCTTGTATTCCTGTACGGCAGCATTTGCACTTCCATTGCAGAACCCGTAGATAAACACCATATCCGCATACTCCACGTTACTGTAGGAGTACGGCATTGTCCGCAGAGTTCACTCTCTCAAACTAAACACTGCCACTGCCCCTGGGCGGGAGAAGGAGGGACCAGCTGATGTGAGCTCGCACGGCACCCATCCCTACCCACCTTGCCTCTTCCTCGCCGACATAATGTCAAGTAGCCCTTTACATTATTGCTTATGACAGCCCTGCTGTTCTCATGTACTGCTTATTTGGTAAATAACAGCCGTTTATTAATATCGATTGTGTAGTTAAAACTTATAAGATACTGTAATTGTCCATAACTAGTAGAAATTATGATTAGATAATTCATAATTTCACCGGGGGGCATACGCGCGAGTGCACATCTCATACCTCCTGCCTCCCGCTAGCCGTGAGTTACATGACGGCCGCGGTAATTCTTTCTCACTCCATGTCACGTAAAGGAAGCTTTAGAAAGCATATGGGTAAAAGAGCATTTTGTTCTTAGAATAATTCGGTCTATCTCCTGTATCAACATTTGCATAAACTCGTGTTACACCCTGTATTTATCTCTGTGTTTACGTCTCTCTCTGATCAGCGCGGGAAGATGAGCCTCCCTGATGCTACGTCACCGAGGGCCCGAGCGTCTGCAAACCTTGAGAGCGTTTTTGAAAACTCGGGGAATTTGCAGATTTTGATTGCGGATTATTTAAAAACGGCTGACTGGATACAAAAAGTGACGACGTATTGTTGATATACTCGTTAATGGCTATGGTTTGATTGCATTAAATCAGGAATGATGAAATGGTCTGGACGATTACTTTAACTTTTCAAATCTTTCTTCAGAGCTATCACTTTTGAGGGTCGGTTGCCCATCTTATTACTTTCTTTAATTTTATATATTTCTCCAAATGTGAGTTCCATTCCACTGCTGCATGTTCCAATGTGGGTCTTATGGGGAGGTGCATGTCCCACATACCTTCATAACCTCTTTGTTACACAGAAAAAAATATTAAGAGTAATGTATTACTGTAGTCGTTATCAACACACTAATCCTTATTTCAAGAATAATTCCTTATTAAAATTACAAGATATCATACACTTTCGAACAGGTATTTTTGTATACAATGCATGAAGTAACTGTGTCATTACTATTGACTATACACGGGCACCACACAACATTGCGACAAGGAGCACACGTCATGAGCTGAGACTTCCTCGGTGCAGAACATCACACGCGCAGCAGAGTGACCTTGTCAGGGGTTGTAGGACATGGAATACACTCTCAGTCTTGGTTTATGGAACTGTCGCCGATAGAAACTGTCGCCGAAGCATCAAACGAGAACTGTCGCCGACAGTGGAACGCTCGCCGACGCGAAATTCTCGGCGACAGTTCCATTTGAATAGATGTAAGGAAGAGTAAAGGGTTATGGAACTGTTTTCTATGGAAGACTATGAAGAGTCTGTCCCCAACCCAGACGAAGCCCATGGTCGGGCAAGTCTAGCGTTTCAAATGGGGCATTTCTACAACTTGACAAGTTGACGCGCATCAGTACCGTCGAGCTGTTCTGCCTACCGTTTCTTTTTTACTATCAAATGGCTTATTTCTATTATTTACAAGGATTTTTCTTACTATGCTGATTATAATTAGTATTATAGGATCTTTCCTTGTATGAGAGCATTATAGTATACATTATCTGGCTCTCTCTAGTACAAATCAGCCAAGTGATGCGCCTCGAAGCGGTAGAGGTCACAGAGAAGAAGTCACGCCAAGGTGGAGTGTTGAGGAATTTATGTCGGAATTAATATTCTCTATACCGCCCCATCCTCTCCTCCCTAGTATATTGAATTGTGATTGTCGGCTATAAGGGTTGGGTTAGATGAGATGTGGGGTATTATTTGTAAAGTTGATATCAAAAGGAACAACTTGGCACTACTTCAAAGTGTGTGTGAGCGGCGGTGATGAGGCCCGGGTTAACGGGGAGGGGCGTGGCCTACCGCCCGGTGCCCACAACCACCTTCAGTCAAGAACATAGGAAACTACAAGAGGCCGGTAGTCTTACGTACACGTGTAGTTCCTTCAACACATGTACATTATCTACATCCACCTTGCATCCCAAGCACTACTTTCGAAGACAACAATAATATTCTTTCTGATTTTCTGACCTCTAACTGTCATTAATGTTACAGATGCCAGTGACCACCAGAATTTGTAATGAATGGTGGTCAACTAAGGGTTGCCAGACTATCTGACACAGTATTTCCCAACCTTGGGGAAATTTCCCCCGCTGGGGTAAATCAGGATTCTAGGGGGGAAAGTTATCCGAGGGACTACTACTAGCATTAGTCGACAGAAAAAAATCTCTTAAAGTTCAGAGTTTCACTATTGACTTCTTTTCTTTAAGGGTATATATATAGAGAGGATAGTGTCTATATACTTGTTATTAAGCAAGTAAATGTTGTGTTTTGGCTACTTTTTTCTTCACCACATGAAGGTGGGAAATCCGGATGGTTGAACAGGGGGAAGGGGAAACAACAGAACAAAGGTTGGGAACCACTGATCTAACAATATAAGAAGAATCCCATGGAAATAGGACAATTTAAAGAAAAAAGGACAGTCAAATCTCACCACTCATTACTACCATACCCATACCTCACCACTCATTACTCACACACCCATACCTCACCACTCATTACTCACACACCCATACCTCACCACTCATTACTCCCACATCCATACCTCACCATTCATTACTCACACACCCATACCTCACCACTCATTACTCACCATCCATACCTCACCAATCATTACTCACACATCCGTACCTCACCACTCATTACTCCCACATCCATACCTCACCACTCATTACTCCCACATCCATACCTCACCACTCATTACTCACACATCCATACCTCACCACTCATTACTCACATCCATACCTCGCCACTCATTACTCACACATCCATACCTCACCACTCATTACTCACACATCCATACCTCACCACTCATTACTCACACATCCATACCTCACCACTCATTACTCACACACCCATACCTCACCATTCATTACTCACACACCCATACCCACCACTCATTACTCACACATCCATACCTCACCACTCATTACTCACACATCCATACCTCACCACTCATTACTCCCACATCCATACCTCACCACTCATTACTCCCACACTCCATAATCTCTACCACTCATTACTCACACACCCATACCTCCCACTCATTACTCCCACATCCATACCTCACCACTCATTACTCCCACATCCCATACCCACCACTCATTACTCACACATCCATACCTCACCACTCATTACTCACACATCCATACCTCACCACTCATTACTCGCACACCCATACCTCACCACTCATTACTCCAATATCCATAACCTCACCACTCATTACTCCCACATCCATACCTCACCACCATTACTCCCACATCCAACCTCACCACTCATTACTCCCCACATCCATACCTCACCACTCATTGCTCCCACATCCATCCCTCACCACTCATTACTCACACATCCATACCTCACCACTCATTACTCCCACATCCATACCTCACCACTCATTACTCCCACATCCATACCTCACCACTCATTACTTCCACATCCATACTCACCACTCATTACTCCACACATCCATACCTCACCACTCATTACTCCCACATCCATACCTCACCACTCATTACTCCCACATCCATACCTCACCACTCATTACTCACACATCCATACCTCACCACTCATTACTCACACACCCATACCTCACCACTCATTACTCACACCCATACTTCACCACTCATTACTCCCACATCCATATCTCACCACTCATTACTCCACATCCATACCTCACCACTCATTACTCCCACATCCATACCTCACCACTCTTACTCACACATCCATACCTCACCACTCAATTACTCACACATCCATACCTCACCACTCATTACTCACACATCCATACCTCACCACTCATTACTTACTCCACACCCATACCTCACACTCATTACTCACACATCCATACCTCACCACTCATTACTCACACACCCATACTTCACCACTCATTACTCACACATCCATACCTCACCACTCATTACTCACA
>JACEEZ010023140.1:379548-467048 GCA_016584305.1 Chionoecetes opilio
CATGGTTTGCTGCTAGAGACTGTGGTAGTGAGAGAACCTGTTGTTAGTGAGACCTTAGTGAGAGAACTTGTTCTTAAAATTTTTGAATCCCACCACTGTGTATATGTATGTATGGGTGTATATACGAGTATGTATATATGTATGTGTTTATGTATGTATATATGTGTGTATGTATATGTATGCGTAAGTATGTAGGTGTATAAAAATCAGAATAGATAAAAATTACATTTATGTATATTATGTTGAGTTGTCTGCGGCCATCGCTGTGAGAGAAATTTAACTTAAAGATAATGATTCAGGCCCGTAATAGAGCATTTGCTCATCGGGCCCTGCCATATAACTCACCCTGCAGGTATTTTCCTTGTACTGAATTGTAACATGACGGCCAATAAATTATTATTATTATTATCATATTATATTATTATTATTATTATATTATATTATTATTATTATTATGATTAATGCTAACATTATTCTTACCATCTCCTCATCTACATATGTGCAGGCTATTTTCATGCTTGCCACATTGTAAACATACTTCTCATTTTCACATAGATGTAATCCTCTGGTGTGAGATCATTACAAACAAATCTTCCTTTCTCTGATTTCTTTAGTACTATGTTGTTTCCTTACTTATATACCCACTTTGGTCTTATTTTACTTCTAAAAAATTCAAAATCTGACACTTATCTATATGTGTATGACGCTTATCTGAAACTGCTGCACGTGCCCATTTTGTTGTTCTAGTTATTCATCCAAATAATCTAGAATTTTAACATAATTATTCATCATTTATCTAAATCATCCTGAACTAAATTGGCTCACCCCTCTTTTATTTTATTCTCTTACTGTCTTCTTTATAGGGACTGGCAACTAAGCGGACTTTTGAATTAAACATTTTTGTTGTGCCCTTGACCAGTTCCTTGTAGGAAAAAAAATATATTGCAACATGTGTAATGCACTGTGTGTGTGCGTGTGCGTGTGCGTGTGTAATACACCAACAGTCTTGATCACACGCTGGACTTGCGATCAGTGTTGCCAGACAGTCTGGTCTCAAAATCCCTAAATATTCGGGGGAAAATCCCAAAAATCGCCATTTCATACATTTCCATACTTGTTATAAAAATGCTGAAATATATGCTACATAGCTACTCCACATGTAAATTAAAATTGCCATGTTGATTTTAATGTACAAATAATTCATACTTTGTTTTACACAATATATTACATTACACATGAAGTAGCATAATTCACTATTTTATTATAATCATCACAAGGACTGCAAAAAAAAAAATGCAGTAATAGGATACAACCTCATGAGCATTTAATAAAAAATAAATTTAATAAAATTTTCTACTTTAGGCTGATGGGTATGATATATTTCCTTAAATTGCTTATAAATATGATACAGAAATAAATTAAAATATTAATGTTCTTAGCCTCTTGGGGAACTTAAATAATCTAACTAATATTCTGGACATACTGTACTAAGCCAGAAAGAAAGAATAGAATAACACATTTGCATACTTAATAATATCATTACTCGAATCATCATTTTCATGGTATTTGTAGATATCTGAAGTCATCATGTTGACTAGTTTATCATTTACAGCAAAATTGAAACATTCCCGGCCTTTCAAATACCGCTTTGTATGCAGAAGTCCAACTAGAGTTCTCTGGTTGAGTTTGTTTCTTTGTTTTGTTTTTAAATTGTTTACAGATTAAAATATCCTTTCTGCTGTGGCACTAGAATGAGGAAGACACAATAGCCCAAAAACAAAACTTGACAAATTTGGAAACATGGGGGTTTCATCACCACTCTTTATTTCTCTAACTGTCTCCCAGAAGCCTTCAACATCATTGATTTCTGAATCAGCAAGATTGGTGTTTCTTTGTACTCTCCATTCTCTGTCTAGGTCATTTATTTTGTCAGGACCTACAATTCCAGGAAATACACTACCGTAGATAACAGTAAAGTCGCCAGGACAACTTTTTTTTCTGTTTACAGACGTGTGGTGGCGTTAATACTTACATTTCTACATCCATGATTCCAGGAAAGTTAGAAGGGCCTATCTGGAGAGTCTGTGTCATTTTGTGTCTTCATCTGTGTCATAGTATGGCTATAAATGAACAAATTACTAAAATATCTACAAAGTGGCTACCAACAATAGAGTCGCCATCTAGTGTTTATTTACTGAGTGTCGTACCGCTGTCGTCGTCGCCCGAAAAAAAACCGCGTAGTGAAATTTGAAACCGTATATACTTGCAGCTACAAAGCATAAAACAACGCTGAAACAGAGTAGATTATACAGTCATGATATAAACTACTGTGTATCATCTTCAGTGGCACATAAAAATCAGTAGTAATGCTATAATCTATAATAATTTAAGCGAAAGTGTGTCTGTCTGTCTGTCTGTCTGTCCGCGATAAGTGCCGCCCCCTGTGGCGGAATCCCCTCGTATGGCACATTTTTGGAACCGGGTCGAGCAGGGGAAGGTTTTAAGCCCACTTATGAGATGATCCGATCACTTTTTGTTTTCTTTTTTTAGCAGCCTATTAGCGAAAATTGTGAAAAAAGTGGGTTGCGAGAATTGAGGAAACCTTGATGTAGGGTGATGGGTAATGGGTGAGTGAATGGGTGGGGTGATGGGTAATGGGTGTGGGGTGATGGGTGAGTGAATGGGTGGGGGGTGACGGATGATGGGTGAGGGAATAGATGGGGGGTGATGGGTAATGGGTGAGTGAATGGGTGTGGTGATGGGTAATGGGTGAGTGAATGGGTGGGGAGTGATGGGTAATGGGTGAGTGAATGGGTGGGGGGTGATGGGTAATGGGTGAGTGAATGGGTTGGGGGTGATGTGAATGGGTTGGCGTTAATACATAAATTTCTACATCCATGATTTCAGGAAAGCTAGAAGGGGCTATCTGGAGAGTCTGTGTTTGGTGGGCCGAAGTCCCACCAAACACAGGTGGTGGGCCTCCAATAGCCCTCCGCAGGAGCTAGCCAAAAAGTCCGCCCGGAGGGCGGCTTTGCGGCTAGTTCGTAATATATGGCGCCTGGCGACATCACTGCAGGTGGCGACTTCACTGTTATCTACGGTAGCCAATGGACCAATGGAAACCACATTTCTTGACTTACTTCTTTGGGATCAATGAAGTTCAAATTATTTCTTCCTTGCCGTCGGTTTAACCTCATGTTTTCTTTTAACCTTCATATTAATATTATTATTTTATGCGATAAAATACATATTTTTTTCAGAAGCCTCAAAAGTCCCCAAATTGAGAGTGAATGTCCCCATGTCCTCCCCATCAGTGCCCCGAAATCCCCAAATCTAGGGACAAATCCCCAAATCTGGCATCACTGCTTGCGATCGCCAGCTTTTACCCTCCCGGAAAGACCTTGGAGCTCATATAAACGGATCTATGGGTAAGGCCTCACACTTAACACACCACACACACACACACGTGGGTTTCTTGCTCCCACTTGAAGAAGATAGTAGTCACTACCGCTGCAAGGGATCCGCAAGGGGGCTGGATTCCCCCTCTAACCCCGCCACGCCGGTCTTGCCGGCGCCACATGCAATCCAGCCCGCGCCAGATACACACGTGCCCGCCGCTCACCAGAGGCTGCAGGTGAGTCTTGCCCTCCAGGTGTATTGTCACTTGTCAGTCTCGTCATTAACATGCTACGTAAATACGGGTTTTACAGAAATGCTTCAGTCGAGTTAATTACAAAACTTGTAGGGAAGCAATTAACAGTACTTACAGAATCCCTCCGCCTCGACACTTGCTCCGGTGTTCTCAAGGAGACACGCACCAGTTAAGTTATTAGGCGACAGTTAAACCTTAATGTGTGTTAGGAAAAAAACGTGGAGAGAGAGAGAGAGTGAGAAAGAGAACCGATTACTGATGTACAAATTAAGTTCGTACCATTTTCATCTTATTATAAGCGCCCTAATATGTAATCTATAAATCTTTTGTCACGAAAATATACTTATCAGTAACAGATAAACACATATCTAACGGATAAGGTAGGCCTATACATAATATAACGGAGGAAACTCTACCAACACTGACTCCAGCCCATCAATCCTCTGTGTATTCATGGTTATGTAATGTTCTTGCAAAGGGATGTTATCTGTGCATATGCCTCAGAGATTTGTCTTTGAAATATTCATAAGAACGGGAATCCTGAATATATAAGCCTTGAAAGACTGCACACAGGGCCGCCGCTACCACTATAGAGGCAAACTATAAGGTTATTATTATAGGTTAACTTATAGGCGATCGCTTAGGGCACTTAAATCTTACCTAGACCATCACCTTATCAAAACTTATTGGGTAGGGTGATGGGAGTGCGCATATTGTAGGGGTGGCCTAGGGCGCTGCAATACCCACGCGACGACGGTGCAGGTGGTGGAGAGAGAGAGAGAGAGAGAGAGAGAGAGAGAGAGAGAGAGAGAGAGAGAGAACATCAACACTTAGTATAATCTTAAATGTTCAAGTTTTAGTTAAAGTTCAAGGAAAAGTTGTACAATTGTACGTATACAATTTTAATCTATATTAAGATTATACTTTAATCTATATCATAATTATCTGACCGTCCTGAATAAAAAGTTTTCTCATGGACACCTATCGCTGTTACGTAATCAGTACCGCTACCCTTCCTAGCTACCGTAGATAACACTAAAGTCGCCAGGACAACGATTTTTCTTTATTTACAGACTTGTGGTGGCGTTAATACTTACATTTCTACATACATGACTTCATGAAAGTAATGCTATAATTCGTAATATATGGCGCCTGGCGACATGACTGCAGGTGGCGACTTGACTGTTATCTACGGTAGCCCGTTATCAACGTCGCCACTCGGTTTTCATTTTTGTAATTGGTTCATTTATAGCCACACTATGACACAGATGAAGACACAAAATGACACAGACTCTCCAGATAGCCCCTTCTAACTTTCATGAAGTCATGGATGTAGAACTGTAAGTATTAACGCCACCACACGTCTGTAAACTAAGGGGGGGGGGGGCACTCAGTAGAGCGCATACCTCCGCCCGAATATAAAAAATAAAAAAAAAAAAAAAGTATAAAAAAAAGTAAAAAATAAATAAATCTATAAAAAAAAAAAAAAAAATTTATATATATATATATATATATATATATATATATATATTATATATATATATATATTATATATATATGTTTCAGGGTGACAGACACTCGTCATACTTGGGGTTGTTTATGCGCAACGTTTCGCCAAGGCACTTGGCATCATCAGGCTAAAAATAGTTAAAAATTTAATATATTGCAATGCTAAAAAGCGAACATCTAAAAATTAATTCTAAGAAACAATAAAATATTCCTATATTATCTAAAATTACTAACTAATAAATAAAATATAATTTGTACTTAACGGACCTTGGTGTGTATGCTGTCTGAGTTGGTAGAGGACTGAATGAACACTAGTTTCGTGGGTAACATTTCAGCTTGTGTGGGGCGATCGAACCGAGAGTCGGGCAATCGAAACAGTGGTAGTCATTTGAGTATATGTAGTTGGTGTGAAATGACTTGGTTATTAAGATCAGGGGACAAATGCTTGATGTGTATAGCTTCTAATAATTTAGTGTCACTAGTGTAGTGTGCCTTGGATAGGATACTAAAGTCATTCATAGAAAAAGGGTGATCTAAATCATGTGAGTGTGAGCGGATTGCAGATTGCGAAGGTGAAGAAATGGGTCGACCAGTACGTGCAGAAACACCTTTATGCTCAGAAAACGTACGTGTAAACTAGTACGTTAGTACTAAACTAGTACGAAAACCAGTACGTGTTTCTGCACGTACTGGTCGACCCATTTCTTCACCTCCATTATATGATCATTTGTATCATAACCGCACTCAGGTCGGCTTCCGTTCCCCACTAATTGTTAACAAGTATAAAAAAATATACTTGTATCTATATCTACCTATATAAAAAAAAGTATACCATATCCACCTATTTTTTTTTAACTAGTAGGTGGATGACTGGAGTGGGTAGATTGATTAAGAGTGGATGGGCTGGGTGGGGAGTGGGTGTGTGTGTGGTGTGGGTGTGGGTGTCTGGGTGTGTGTGGGTGTGGGTGCGTGGGTGTGTGGTGGATGCGTGCGTGTGTGTGGTGGGTGCGTGTGTGTGGTAGGTACGTGTGTGTGGGTGGGTGTGGTGGGTGTGTGTGTGTGGTGGGTGGGTGTGTGTGTGGGTGTGTGTGTGTGTGTGGTGGGTGCGTGTGTGTGTGTGTGGTGTTACTCACAGGTGGAAAGATTTGCCACTTCCAGGTCCTGGTCTGTTTGTACAGGACATAGCAGCACAGCTTGGCATGACGAGGTGATAACACAGCCAGACAGCAAGCACAACTTGGCATGACGAGGCGATAACACCAGGGGCGGCATTTTGGAAGGGGCTCTAAACTACACCCTCTTAGCGTCCTAAGACCGACTTAGTTATACCGGGCCAAGAAGATTACTAAGAAAGCATTTTTGAGAGTCATCTTAGCCTCGTGTAAGGGGACAGAAGGCCACTCTCTCTCTCTCTCTCTCTCTCTCTCTCTCTCTCTCTCTCTCTCTCTCTCTCTCTCTCTCTCTCTCCTTTTTTTCTTCTATTATTTCTTCTCTCTTCTCTTCCTTCCCCCTTTTCATCCTCCACACACATATCATAGCCAGTATGTGATATTGTCGTGAATAACGACACTTTTTTTCTGGTGTGTTTTGATATGTTTAGAATTAATCTGCTAACCGTTTCTGTCGCAAATCATATCTATTCCGCCCAGCCCACCCCTATATATATAGTATATATATAGCCCACACCTATATATATATACATAGTGTATTATACAGCCTAATATACTATATACAGTCTAAAATATATAATATATAACCAATAATATAACCATTGTTGTTATGGTGACGGAGAAAATTGCGGGCTAAGACGACCCCAACCCTGCCTTAGTTTACACTCGCTGCACTGTCTTAGGCGGAGCGAACTTTGCTTCCGAAAATGTCCAACTAGCGCTAAGATGGTCTTAGTCCCCTAAGATGGTCTTAGTAGTGTTCCAAAATGCCGCCCCAGATAGACAGCAACGCGAGCCACAGAAACAAGGCTTTGTTTTGGTTACGACAAGATGGCGGACAGTTGGAACCAGTGCTGCGCCAGGCTTCCGCGATCCATGTTATATAGATCAGTGGCTACCGTAGATAACAGTCAAGTCGCCACCTGCAGTCATGTCGCCAGGCGCCATATATTACGAATTATAGCATTACTTTCATGAAATCATGGATGTAGAAATGTAAGTATTAACGCCACCACACGTCTGTAAATAAAGAAAAATCGTTGTCCTGGCGACTTTAGTGTTATCTACGGTAGCTAGGAAGGGTAGCGGTACTGATTACGTAACAGCGATAGGTGTCCATGAGAAAACTTTTTATTCAGGACGGTCAGATAATTATGATATAGATTAAAGTATAATCTTAATATAGATTAAAATTGTATACGTACAATTGTACAACTTTTCCTTGAACTTTAACTAAAACTTGAACATTTAAGATTATACTAAGTGTTGATGTTCTCTCTCTCTCTCTCTCTCTCTCTCTCTCTCTCTCTCTCTCTCTCTCTCTCTCTCTCTCTCTCTCTCTCTCCCTATTATATATAGCATTATATATAGTACTAGCCGCAAAGCCGCCTTCCGGCCTTTTTGGCTAGCTCCTGCGGAGGGCTATTGGTGGGCCTTCGGCCCACCAAACACAGACTCTCCAGATAGACCACCACCTCGGCCCACCATTCACCCACCACCTCGGCCCACCAAACACAGACTCTCCAGATAGCCCCTTCTAACTTTCCTGAAATGTATGTATTCCCCCCACCCATTCACTCACCCATTACCCATCACCCCCACCCATTCACTCACCCATTACCCATCACCACACACCCATTACCCATCACCCCCCACCCATTCACTCACCCATTACCCATCACCACACACCCATTCACTAACCCATTACCCATCACCACACACCCATTCACTCACCCATTACCCATCACCCCCCACCCATTCACTAACCCATTACCCATCACCACACACCCATTCACTCACCCATTACCCATCACCCCCCACCCATTCACTCACCCATTACCCATCACCCCCCACCTATTCCCTCACCCATCACCCCCCACCCATTCACTCACCCATCACCCCACACCCATTACCCATCACCCCACCCACTCACTCACCCATCACCCTACATAAAGGTTTCCTCAATTCTCGCAACCCACTTTTTTTTCTTCACAGTTCTCGCTAATAGGCTGTCAAAAAAAAGAAAACAAAAGTGATCGGATCATCCTATAAGTGGGCTTAAAACCTTCCCCTGGTCGAGCTGGTTCCAAAACCGGGACATATGCTGGGATTCCGCCACAGGGGGCGGCACCTATCGCGGACACACACACACACACACACACACACACACACACACACACACACACACACACACACACACACACACACACACACACACACACTTTCGCTTATATTATTATAGATAGCATTACTTTCCCTCCTATGCTTCATCCAGATGGCTCCACAGCTGTCTCATCTACAGAGGTGCATGGGCATCGCAATTTTTTTTCCAATTCCGCAATCGCAATTCCGCAATTCCGACCTGCACCAGTCCGCAATCGCAATTCCGCAATTTTTTTCAGATAGGCCTTTTCGCAATCGCAATTCCGCAAACTAATTTTGACACCTACATTCCTACAATTAAAACAAAACACCTACAATTAAAACAAAAAATGTCTCTAGACTCTTAAACACCTACAATTAAAACAATAAATGTCTCTAGACTCTTTATTAGTGTTTAATACTTCTGTATTCCTATTCTGTTTCTGTCTATACTTGTTACTTGTCCTTCACAATTAAGTCTGTCTCTTTTAGTGTTTTTCTTTACTTGTACATTTCAGTCTACTGGCTAGTAATCACTAATCTAAGTAATCTACTAATCTTCCTCTTCCTCCTCCTCCTCCTCCCACTTCTTCTGGTTCAGCATGTGGAGGTTGGCAACTAATCACACACACGGCCAGCGTACACGCTCTCAATCCCAAGTTCCAGCAAGCACTGACTGATCGTGACTGTGCTACACTTACTAACTACACTTGTGCTACAACTATGACTAATTGTGCTACACTTTCGGGAGGCGGTAGCGGAGTGGTTAGCGTCTCCGACTGGCGTTCTAGGTGACCCGAGTTCGATCCCCGAAGAAAACCAAAACCTTTCTGCACCGTCGAGTGGCCTAAGAACACCCACATGCCCTGCCCATCAACTCTACCTTCGATTGCGAGTGCATCGTAGAACACAGGGGGGCGGCATGAGCCTCTAATCACAGGCGTCACTATAAAAATCCTGCCTGCGCCACCACGGGCGAGGACCAACCATCAGAGCCTTCAAGTGAACCTCCAGAGCCTACCATCCGTGCCCTGGGTCACCACTGCCTACAGGCGCTATAGGCACAAATGTTTAAAAAAATAACCCCGCAATTCTGCATTTTTTTTAGGCATCCGTAATTGCGCAATTCCGCAACCGAATTACCCATTCCGCAAGTTATTGCGATTGCGTTTCAAAATTTTGGCGGTCCGCAATTCGCAATTCCGCAATTTTTTCAGGCATCCGTAATTGCGCAATTCCGCAACCGAATTACCCATTCCGCAAGTTATTGCGATTGCGTTTCAAAATTTTGGCGGTCCGCAATTCGCAATTCCGCAATTTTTTCAGGCATCCGTAATTGCGCAATTCCGCAACCGAATTACCATTCCGCAAGTTGCGGAATTGCGGACTAAAATTGCGGAATGCCCATCTTTGCTCATCTACTTCTAAAGCTGAACTCTTCGCTCAAACCTTTGCTAAAAATTCCACTCTGGTTGATGAAGTTCCTCCTTCTCCTCCACCCTCTGACTATATTATACCTGTCATTAAGATCCTTCGGAATGATGTTTTCTTTGTCCTTTCTGGCCTAGATCCTCGGAAGGCTTACGGTCCTGACGGAGTCCCTCCTATTGTTCTCAAAAACTGTGCTTCTGTGCTTGCACCTTGACTGGTCAAACTTTTCCGTCTTTGTCTATCTACTTCCACCTTTCCTTCTTGCTGGAAGTTTGCTCACATCCAATCTGTTCCTAAGAAGGGTGACAGTTCTAATCCTTCAAACTACCGTCCTATAGCTTTGACTTCCTGCCTTTCTAAAGTTTTTGAATCTATACTTAATAAGAAGATTCTTAAGCATCTATCTGCTCACAATCTTCTATCTGATCGTCAGTACGGTTTCCGTAAAGGGCGATCTTCTAGCTTTCCTAACTGAATCTTGGTCCTCCTCCTTTAGGGGTTTCGGTGAAACTTTTGCTGTTGCCCTTGACATATCAAAAGCTTTTGATAGAGTCTGGCACAAATCTTTAATTTCCAAACTACCCTCATTCGGTTTCTATCCTTCTCTCTGTACCTTCATCTTAAGTTTCCTTTCAAACCGTTCTATTGCAGCTACTGTAGACGGACATTGTTCTTCTCCCAAATCTATCAATAGTGGTGTTCCCCAGGGTTCTGTCCTATCACCCACTCTCTTTCTATTATTCATTAATGATCTTCTAAGTCTAACTCAAAGCCCTATCCACTCCTACGCTGATGATTCTACCCTGCATTTTTCAACGTCGTTTATTAGACGTCCAATTCAACAGGAACTAAGTGATTCACGGAGAGATGCCACCGAGCGCCTAACTTCTGATCTTTCTATAATTTCTGATTGGGGAAAAGCAAACCTTGTTTTGTTCAATACCTCAAAAACCCAATTTATTCACCTATCTACTCGACAAAACCTACCAGATAACTATCCCCTCTTCTTCAATGACACTCAACTGTCTCCTTCTTCTACAATGAACATTCTAGGACTATCCTTTACTAAAAATCTGAACTGGAAATCTCACATCTCATCTCTTGCAAAAACAGCTAAGAAGTTAGGTGTCCTGTGGCGTCTGCGTCCTTTTTTTTCTCCCTCCCAATTGCTTGCTCTCTACAGGGGCCTTATCCGCCCATGTATGGAGTATGTCTCACATGTTTGGGGAGGATCCACTCATACAGCTCTCCTAAACAGGGTTGAGTCAAAAGCTTTTCGTCTCATCAACTCCTCTCCTCTGACTGACTGTCTTCAATCTTTAAATCACCGCCGCAATGTTGCTTCTCTTGCTCTCTTCTACCGTTATTTTCATGCTCACTGCTCTTCTGAACTTGCTAACTGCATGCCTCCCCCCCCTCCCGCGGCCTCGCTACACAAGACTTTCTACTCATTCTCATCCCTATTCTGTCCATCTTCCTAATGCAAGAGTTAATCAGTATCTTTACTCTTTCATCCCTTTCACTGGTAAACTCTGGAACTCTCTTCCTGTTTCTATTTTTCCACTTTCCTATGACTTAAATCTTTTCAAAAGAGGAGTAACAAGACACCTCCCGAACTAAATTGGCTCACCCCTCTTTTTTATTTTATTCTCTTACGGTCTTCTTTATAGGGACTGGCAACTAAGCGGGCTTTGTGTTACCCATTTTTGTTGTGCCCTTGGCCAGTTCTTTGTGATGTAAAAAAAAAAAAAAAAAAAAAAAAAAAAAAAATACTACCGATTTGTATGTGCCACTTTAGATAATACACAGTAGTTTATATCATGACTGTATAATCTACTCTGTTTCAGCGTTGTTTTATGCTTTGTAGCTGCAAGTATATACAGTTTCAAATTTCACTACGCGTTTTTTTTTCGGGCGACGACGACAGCGGTACGACACTCAGTAAATAAACACTAGATGGCGACTTGACTGTTGGTAGCCACTTTGTAGATATTTTTGTAATTTGTTCATTTATAGCCATAATATGACACAGATGAAAACACAAAATGACACAGATTCTCCAGATAGCCCCTTCTAACTCTCCTGAAATCATGGATGTAGAAATGTAAGTATTAATGCCACCACACGTCTGTAAACAGAAAAAAAAGTTGTCCTGGCGACTTTACTGTTATCTACGGTACATTAAAGTCGCCATCTAGTGTTTATGTTCTGAGTGTCCTCCCGCCGTCGTCGTCGCCCGAAAAAAAAACGAGTAGGGAAATTTGAAACCGTATATACTTGCAGATACAAAGCATAAAACAACGCTGAAACAGGGTAGATTGTACAGTCATGATATAAACTACTGTGTATCATCTTCAGTGGCACATACAAATCAGTAGTGATGCTATAATTCGTAATATTTGGCGGCTGGCGACATTATTGCAACTGGCGACTATACTGTTGTCTACGGTAGGGGACCCACGCTACCTAGAGTCCCTGTCACAGAGAAAAGATAAGGGGGGAGATGCTCGAAAGTTACGGGACCGTAAGTATTACCCTAGGGGACTTTTACCTCGTAGCGCCTCTACGGGTGATGCTCAAACCGTTTTCTCACTTGCTACGGGACCGCGAGGCTAAGGGTGGTCGGGACCAAGGTAAACAGAATAGAGAGGTAGCGTCACGTTGGGGGGGCGTCGAGCCAAAAGAAGTCCTTGAGCAGCCCTTTGTGCGCAGGGATGCGTGACGTCAAAGTTTATCGCGCCAACAGTGAAATTTTTTTGTCGTCAGTCACTCGGCCGCCAGCCAGTTAGATGGGTCGGGTCGCGTCGACTGTACACATCTTTTGATATGAGAGAGAGAGAGAGAGAGAGAGAGAGAGAGAGAGAGAGAGAGAGAGAGAGAGAGAGAGACGAAGGGAGAGGATGAGGGGACTAACTGGCGCCATATCTAGGAGGAAGGGAGAGGGGTGGGAAGAGGAGGAAGGGGACTTCCTCCTCCTCTTCCTCCTCCTTCTCTGGGTAAGGGTAGGCCTATAGGTAGGCCTCTCTCTCTCTCCTCTCTCTCTCTCTCTCTCTCTCGCTGTGCCCGTGTATGTCCGTGCCGAGTGGTAAAGGGGGAGGTACCAACATAAGCCGAATAAAAATTTACATTAGGATACGGTACAATTGTTCTTCATTTTCGTTCTCTGTAGCTCTTCCCCCTTCCTCGCCCTCTTAATTCTTATTGACGTCACTTCCCCCAGCGCGGCAAAGGGGAGGTGACGCTACCTTCTGTCTGTTTACCTTGGTCGGGACCACCCTTAGCTCCCTTAGCTTAAGGGGGTGAAATTTGAAGCGACGAGACATCAACAAACAATAAATTACGAGTTGTATCACTCTATTTTATATTTATTGTGTATTATAGAGCCATTTCATGCTTGCCTGTTTGAAATGTGATGTGTTTATTGCATCATTGACTCCATATATATCATATTTAACATACAATACCTATACTTGTAATACATTCATATTAGGGCAAACCTATATATTAAATATATATATCGGTCGACTTCTTGAATCAAAACGTATAGACTGTTCATCATACAAGTTTGGCCGCTATAATGATGCGGTCGGTGGTGGTGGTATCAAATGTCTGACGTACACACGCACGTACACACACAAGCAAGGATATTATAAAGTTAAACTATCTTTGCACACAAGTGTCACGTGAGTCAGAGTGAGGTGTTAGTCCCCCAGTGTGTCTTGCCTGATCTAAAGAGCGAACGCGCAGTTCTCGTCCACTATAACAGAGTACCGCCGGATACGGCATGGCCACGGATACGGTAGGCCTCGGTACGGAGCGGGCCAGCAGTGGTCCATAGAGGCTAATTTCGGGCACGCGGAACTCGAACCTAGGATCAGCGCATCAAGGTATACTCTGGGTACGTCTCTAGTATTCAGCGGGAGAATATTACGCTGAAAGGCTAATATGGAGGCAATTATTATCGTAACATTCTGGCGGTGTTGAGCTAAAATCGGCCCTATTTCGGAAATCGGCCGATCTTAGCTCAACACCGGCAAACATAGTCTTTAGGTTAAGTTATATTTAAGTTATGTTTAGGTCTGGTTTAGGTTAGGTAAGGTTTATGATAGGTTTGTGTTAAGTTTTGTAGTTATTTAGGTTAAATAAGCGTCCGCGGGACGATTTCCGAAATGGGCCGATTTTAGCTCAACAGCGGCATTTGAAGTGTCTTTCAATTTATTTATCGGGCTCCCTGACAGCTGAGAGCAGGATGATTGGCTAGATAAGGCCGCGTCATGCGAGGCGCTGCTCTGTGATTGGTCAGCATAATTTCCCCACACATATCCCTAGAATATCGCTAATATACCCCACCCAGAGGCCACCGATCACCGTACGGGAGTGACGGCTCGGTACGAGCATCAACCTCAGCCCACCCTCGTAAGGTTATTGTAGCCATACACTCATAAGTTGTCCCTTACGAGGGATTTTCGAGCATCCCTGTCAAGGTCTTTAACTCTGAGATCCTTGTATATAGAAAGAGGAACCCTAATGCTAACAACAAAAAGTACACGCATACACGCATACATACATACTAGTGTACATATTTATACAGTAAATAGAAGAAAGATAAGAACAAAATAGGCGATGGTGAAGGCATTTTGATGAGATAGTACTGAGGCCTCTTCCATTTGCGACATTTCAGGAACCAGTTCACGGAACCCAAGAATTCAGGCGTTCCATTTGCGCACGAAAACCTGGGTCCGAGGCGACGCGCGTAGTGACTCAACAAAACCCTTGAACTTTCTCTACCCACATTGGAACGTCGGTAGCCTGGGTAGAGTTTTCAGTTCATAACAAACAATGGCCGCCTTGGGCCCTATTTCTCTTATCGTGAAGGGTTTTCCGCATGCACGAGTCGGACAGGATGTCAGACAGGCTTGACAAGGGGCACTGGTGGAGTCCACATGCACTGGTCTGGAGTAGAGTACCTATATTATATAGAGTAGCGACAACTCGATTTGTGGGCGCCATCTTAGCGCCAGAGCCTCTTCGTTCACCCAAGACCCGGGGAAGTTCTCAAGGCATGACCCCGCAGTATATCATGGTATAGCCTACATGTATAAAGGTTTAGACTGTTATCTTCAGAAATGTTTGTTCTATAAGATTATCACATAAAACGCAGTAAAACACATTAAATAAAGGTCATTATGAGACTCTGAAGAAATATGATGAACTTAACATTCACTTAAAACACGTCGTCATGTAACACTTTGTGGGACAGCTTATAAGATGGGAGATATCAATAGAAGCAGAATTTTATTAGCTTTCCATTGATAGATTTAGTTTTCTGATACATACAGTAGAGCCATGCATATATTAGCGTTAACTAAATAAATCGCCGCGCTAGCCTCTCTCTCTCTCCCCGTGAAAGAGAAAGAGAGAGATATACGAGTGAGAGATCGAGAGATATGAGAAAGAGAGAGTAACGGTTGAGAGTAACCCAAAAACTTTATATAATATATATATATATATATATATATATATATATATATATATATATATATATATATATATATATATATATATACAGGGAGGTCCCGAAAATACGAGCAGTTAGGTTCCACCTGGCATACTCGTAAAGCGAAATCTCGTATAACGAAACACATAACTAATGGTAAAATATAGGTTTGGTTCCAGGACCATCAATTAAAAAAAGAAAAAGAAAAAAAGTGCTTTTCAAGCTAAAATAAACTATAGCAAACACAACAAACAAACAGCGTCTATATTACCTACACTGTACTACCTACACAGCGCGCCAAAGCATTGTTCGCGACATCATAACACAGCGCTTCCATACGGAAATTCAGAAAATGTACTCTATGGCAGCCTACTGACTTCCGAGAGAGATATCTTACATATGGCAGCTTGTTTAAGGCACGGGCAGTCCATCAAGACCGTTGAGGAATATTCAGATGCCACTTGTCAATTATAGATGAAGCATTTCAAAAAGTATCGCCTTCCTTCCCGCGAGTAATTTGAACAGACGCGCATTGGTATGTCTATCATTATTTTCATAATGAGTGGCAAGAAAGACCTAACAAAAGAGCAAATTAAAGTTATTGTATCTCTACACAAGGCAGAGAGGCCAGTGGAAGAAATATCAAGGATTGTGGATGTTACGAGGAGATGAGTGCATAAGTGGGTGGAAAGTTTCACGGTGAGTTGCATCGTCGCGACAGCCGCGACACCAGAACATTATAAGTGGCCAGGGCGAGGATGTAAAAGTCATATCGCAATATTTTTCAATATATATATATATATATATATTATATATATATATATATATAATACTAGCCGCAAAGCCGCCCTCCGGGCGGACTTTTTGGCTAGCTCCTGCGGAGGGCTATTGGTGGGCCTTTGGCCCACCAAACACAGACTCTC
Organism: Chionoecetes opilio; assembly: GCA_016584305.1. Taxonomy (NCBI): domain Eukaryota; kingdom Metazoa; phylum Arthropoda; class Malacostraca; order Decapoda; family Majidae; genus Chionoecetes; species Chionoecetes opilio. The sequence continues at coordinate 395,872 of JACEEZ010023140.1, forward strand.
CAGATAGCCCCTTCTAACTTTCCTGAAATCATGGATGTAGAAATGTATGTATTCCCCCCACCCATTCACTCACCCATTACCCATCACCCCCCACCCATTCACTCACCCATTACCCATCACCACACACCCATTCACTCACCCATTACCCATCACCCCCCAGCTATTCTCTCACCCATCACCCCCCCCCCCATTCACTCACCCATCACCCCACACCCATTACCCATCACCCCACCCATTCACTCACCCATTACCCATCACCCTACATCAAGGTTTCCTCAATTCTCGCAACCCACTTTTTTTCTCACAATTCTCGCTAATAGGCTACTGAAAAAAAAGGGAAAAAAAAAAAAAGTGAACGAGCATCCCCAAAGTAGCCTTAAAACCTTCCCCTGGTCAACCTGGTTCCAAAACTGTGCCATATGAGGGGATTGCGCCACTGGGGACGGAACCTAGAGCGGACACACACACACACACACACACACACACACACACACACACACACAACACACACACACACACACACACACACTTTCGCTTATATTATTATATATATAATATATATATAATATATATATATATATATATATATATATATATATATATATATATATATATATATATATATATATATATATATATATTATATATCTATAAAGTAGAAAAAGTATTTTGGTAACACACACTCTCTCTCTCTCTCTACTCTCCTCTCTCTCTCGTGAAAGAGAGAGAGGAGAGAGAGAGAGGAGAGAGGAGAGAGAGAGAGAGAGGAGAAGGAGAGAGAGAGAGAGAGAGAGAGAGAGAGAGAGAGGCCAACGCGGCGATTTATTTAGTTAACGCTAATTTATGCATGGTTCTACTGTATGTATCAGAAAACGAAATCTACCAATGGAAAGCTAATAAAATTCTGTTCTATTGATATCTCCCATCTTATAAGCTGTCCCACAAAGTGTTACATGACGACGTGTTTTCAGTGAAAGTTAAGTTCATCATATTTCTTCAGTCTCATAATGACCTTTATTTAATGTGTTTTACTGTGTTTTATGTGATAATCTTATAGAACAAACATTTCCGAAGATAACAGTCTATCCTTTATACATGTATAACATGATATACTGCGCGGTAATGCCTTGAGAACTTCCCCGGGTCTAGAGTGAACGAAGAGGCCTTGGCGCTAAGATGGCGCCCAGTAGCGTTTAACATAGGGTCCATGAATGGCGTTACCCTCTTACATATAGATACCCTAGTCTGGAGATATGCGTTCCCGCCATCTTAAACTTGATATGATCCCTTCACATCACAGCTGAGTTACCACTTTTAATCTCTCTCTCTCTCTCTCTCTCTCTCTCTCTCTCTCTCTCTCTCTCTCTCTCTCTCTCTCTCTCTCTCTCTCTCTCTCTCTCTCTCTCTCTCTCTCTCTCTCTCTCTCTCTCTCTCTTCTCTCTCTCTCTCTCTCTCTCTCTCTCTCTCTCTCTCTCTCTCTCTCTCTCTCTCATCTCTCTCTCTCTCTTCTCCTCTCTCTCTCTCTCTCTCTCTCTCTCTCTCTCTCTCTCTCCTCTCTCTTCTCTCTCTCTCTCTCTCTCTCTCTCTCTCTCTCTCTCTCTCTCTCTCTCTCTCTCTCTCTCTCTCTCTCTCTCTCTCTCTCTCTCTCTCTCTCTCTCTCTCTCTCTCTCTCTCTCTCTCTCTCTCTCTCTCTCTCTCTCTCTCTCTCTCTCTCGCCTCGCCAACTGAGTTTGTTTGTAAACAAAAAAACGGGGTTTTTGCGTTCCATTTGTGATACGCGAACCCAGAGCCAGGAAATGAACCCAACCCTGAACTGAAAGAACTGGTTCCTGGAACTTGGGTACAAATGGAAGAGGTCTCCTGGTGATATGCCAGCCCCGCATCGCTATCTGATACTGTACATTGTTGACCTGCTGCATAGCCTAATGCTGGTCCCGAAGGCCGTGTTTTCCTTTGCTTTCACCTCATGAGAAACGAGTGTAATAATCTCTGGATAAACAAATAATGAATAACAATATTTCATTAGAACACAAGCGGATAAAAGAAAGAAGCTGATAAGAAAGAGCTGATAACATGTGCACTGGGTGAGATCGCGTCCAGATGCTTCAAATTGCTCTGAGCTCACTTGTGTTAATATGTGTATTTAAGGGTTAGTTAGAGGAACGAGGGTAACACATGTACGTACACACGAAGAAGTATTTGTGCGTTGTTTTCTTTTGTGTGGATGATGTGAGGGGTGACGATGGAGGCGGAGGCGGCAAGCACGATTAAAAGTACGGAAAAGTAGTATTAGTAGTAGTAGCTTTTAGAAACCTCCCTGCTTCGATCTCTACTCTTCAGATTGAGCGAGCATACAAAAGCATATATAACATAATAACAGTATTCGTTACCTTATCATATACTGCTCACATAATTACTATTACCACCACCACTACTACCAATGATTTTGCTTTGCTACCTCAATTCCTATCAGCTTATCTTCACCAGCATTTATATGATGGTTTCGCCTTTGGTGTGAAAAATGTCTTGGCCAAGCAACCCGCCTTACACGCCATGCCGCCATGCTAATCTTAAGGCGCGTTTGAGCATGTGTACTCAAACATGTGCTGGCAACATTGTTTTTTTTTTTTTTTACATCTGCGCCTGTAGGCAGTGAGGCAGCGACCTCCAGGGTTGGGATGGTAGGGCCTGGAGGTTCACTTGGTTGTAACTGTAATGGTTGGCCCTCGCCCGTGGTAGCGCAGGCAGGATTTTTATAGTGACGCCTGTGATAAGAGGCTCATGCCGCCCCCCTGTGTCCTCCGATGCACTCGCAATCGAACGTAAATTTAATGGGCAGGACATGTGGGTGTTCACAGGCTAGTCGACGGTGCAGAAATATTTTGGTTTTCGTCGGGGATCGAACTCAGGTCACCGATTCGTAAATTATGCTAGAAATAAGGGCTTTAGTATAGAGTCTTTATATTTGAAATGTGTTCTTAAGGTAAATGAATTGATTCCTTAAATTCATTTACCTTAAGAACACATTTCAAATATAAAGACTCTATACCTGAAGCCCTTATTTCTAACATAATTTACGAATTCAAATGTTCTAGCTGTAACGCTAGATACGTCGGTGAGACAACAAGGAATCTAACCCTTAGGCTTTCTGAGCATAAAGGTGTTTCTGCACGTACTGGTCGACCCATTTCTTCACCTTCGCAATCTGCAATCCGCTCACACTCACATGATTTAGATCACCCTTTTTCTATGAATGACTTTAGTATCTTATCCAAGGCACACTACCCTAGTGACACTAAATTATTAGAATCCATACACATCAAGCATTTGTCCCCTGATCATAATAACCAAGTCACTTCACACCAACTACATATACTCAAATGATTATCACACTGTTTCGATTGTCCGACTCTCGTTTCGATCGCCACACACGAGCCGAAATGTTACCCGCAAACTATTGTTCATTCAGTCCTCTGCCAACTCAGACAGCATACACACCAAGGTCCGTTAAGTATAAATTGTATTTTATTTATTATTTATTATTTTTATATAATAGTATAGGATTATTTTATTGTTTAAAAAAAAATTCTTTTAGATGTTCGCTTTTTAGCAGTATAGTATATTATTTTTTTTAACTATTTTAGCCTGATGATGCCAAGTGTCTTTTGGCGAAACGTTGCGCATAAACAACCCCAAGAATGACGAGTGTTTTTGTCACCCTGAAATGTCAAGATGTATCTACCTAAGAATGCCAACTATATATATATATATATATATATATATATATATATATTATATATATATATATATATATATATATATATATATAATATATATATATATATATATATATATATATATATATATATACAGAGATATATATATATATTATATATATATATATATATATACAGAGAGAGAGAGAGATAGAGAGAGAGAGATAGAGAGAGAGAGAGGGGGGTGTGGGCTATATATATAGGGGTGGGCTGGGTGGAATAGATATGATTTGCGACAGAAACGGTTAGCAGATTAATTCTAAACATATCAAAACTCACCAGAAAAAAAGTTTCGTTATTCACGATAATATCACATACTGGCTATGATGTGTGTGTGTGGAGGATTAAAAGGGGGAAGGAAGAGGAGGGAGAAGAAATAATAGAAGAAAAAAAAAAGAGAGAGAGAGACTCCCTCGGCGTGGTATACGTATTTCCCACCAAATACAGACTTGTGTCGCGCGCGCGCTGATTGGTTAGGTGGCACTAAGAAGGGTTGGCCTTCTGTCCACTTACACGAGGCTAAGATGACGCCCGAAAATGCTTCCTTAGTAATCTTCTTAGCCCGGTATAATTAAGTCGGTCTTAGGACGCTAAGAGGGTGTAGTTTAGAGCCCCTTCGAAAATGCCCACCCAGATCATGTTTGCATCATTACTGACCCATGTATTCAAAGATGTCTAAATACTGTTGCAAACAAGCATCTAAACATGTTAAAACAGTGTTCACAACAGATGTCCGAGCGCACGTGTGAACGCGCCCTTAGCTTACATTGCCACGCTGCGAACAGTAATAGAGTTCTATAATGATACGGTTTTTAATAGTGATTAGTAGGTATTACAGAAGGTATTACGAGGAAAGTTAAAAAGATTGAAATTATTTATTATCCTCCTCAAAGTAAGTTGTGGCAATGAAATGGAATCGTAATTTGCTTGGATGATGATTGCGACCGTGCGGGATGAAATCTTATTTGTTGTGAGAGACAATGCTTCCTTGTAGTGAGGCTCGAAGCATTGCAGCTGGTGATATGAGGAGGCTGGAACGTAACGAAAAGGCCAGGGGGGAGATGCTCAAAAGAGTTACGGGCCCGTAAGTATTACCTTAGGGGACTTTTACCTCGTAGCGCCTCTAAGGGAGATGCTCAAACCGTTTTCTCACTTGGAATCCCATGTACGGGACTGCGAGGCTAAGGGTGATCTGGAGCACCCTTAACTCCCTAAGGGAGTGAAATTTGAAGCGACAAGACATAAACAAACAAGTTGTATCACTATATTTTATGTTTATTGTGTATTATAGAGCCATTTCATGCTTGCCTGTTTGAAATGTGATGTGTTTATTGCATCATTGACTCCATATATATCATATTTAACATACAATACCTATACTTGTAATAAATTCATATCAGGGCAAACCTATATACTAAATATATATATCGGTCGACTTCTTGAATCAAAACGTATAGTTCATCATACAAGTTTGGCCGCTATAATGATCCGGTGGTGGTGGTGGTGGTATCAAATGTCTGACGTACTAGTACACACGCACGTATACACACAAGCAAGGATATTATAAAGTTATACTATCCTTGCACAAAAGTGTCACGTGTGTCACAGTGAGGTGTTAGCCCCCCCAGTGTGTTGTCTGACCTACTAAAGAGCGAACGCGCAGTTCTCGTCCACTATAACAGAGTACCGCCAGGGCCACGGATACGGCATACGTACGGCGCGGGCCAGCAGGGGTCTATAGATCCTAATTTCGGGCACGCAGGACTCGAACCTATGATCAGCGCATCAAGGTATACCCTGGGTACGTCTCTGTAGTAATCAGCGGGAGAATATTACGCTGAAAGGCTAATATGGCAGCTATGTATTATCGTAACATTATGGCGATAGTGAGCTAAAATTGGCCCTATTTCGGAAATCAGCCGATCTTAGCTCAACACCGGCAAACATAGTTTTTAGGTTTAGGTTAAGTTATGTTTAGGTCTGGTTTAGGTTAGGTAAGGTTTATGATAAGTTCGTGTTAAGTTTTGTAGTTATTTAGGTTAAATAAGCGTCCGCGGGACGATTTCCGAAAGGGGCCGATTTTAGCACAACAGCGGCATTTGAATTGTCTTTAAATTTATTTATCGGGCTCCCTGACAGCTGAGAGCATGATGATTGGCTAGATAAGGCCGCGTCATGCGAGGCGCTGCTCTGTGATTGGTCAGCAGAATTTCCCCACACATATCCCTAGAATATCCCTATATTCCCCACCCAGAGGCCACCGATCACCGTACGGGAGTGACGGCTCGGTACGAGCATCTCCCTCAGCCCACCCTTGTAAGGTTATTGTAGCCATACACTCATAAGTTGTCCCTTACGAGGGATTTTCGAGCATCCCTGCCCAGGTGTACAGTATATGGAATGAGGTATAATTTCATGGATGGGGATGAAAGGTGGATGTAGGAAGTGTTAAGTAACAGGAACTACCACGTGTGTCTCGCGGCCCCTTGTAGCTTCCTTATTTTCTTATGTGCTTAACCCCTTGAGGCCCAGAGAGTAATTTCCATTGTAATTTGCCCACCATTAGATGATTTTTAATGGATATAAGCAATGTTTTTATATATATATGACCTGATTAGTATCCTTGTCCCCTAGCTAATTTAGTTTATTTAGTTACTTTTCGTAGTTCTATGGCTCGACAACATACGATTTTTTATAGCAAAGGAAAGATCTGGGCTTGAAGGGGTTAAAAGTGGAATGAAGGAACTAATACCATCCACTCATAATCATAACCACCCAACCAGCACACGTCAACGAGATGTCAGCCACCATGGAGGAAGGACTGAAGTGGGTGACACGTGGGTACGGCAAGGGGCACGTGAAGCTGCTGCACGTGCGGAGGGAGGGCGCCGTGCACACCATCAAGGAGTACGAGGTGAGCACGGAGCTCACCCTCGCCACGGACAAGGACTACCTGGCGGGGGACAACTCTGACGTGGTGGCGACCGACAGCCAGAAGAACACCGTCTACATCCTGGCCAAACACCACGGAGTAAGGATGGGACTGAAGCAGGGAGGGAGGGAGGGTGGGTGAGAAGGGAAGGGGATAAGATGAGGATGGCATCGAAGCAGTGAGGGTGGTTGAAAAGGGGATGAAGGCAGAGTGAAATGCAGGATAAGGCTGGAAACAAGGGAACATGAAGCGAGGCTGGAATTAGGAGGAAGCAGGGCGGGGGAGTGAAGATAAGGAAGGAGGATGAAGTGAAGGGGCACCGAAGAAGGGAGTGTGGGTGAGAAGGGGATGCAGGTAGAGGTGTGATATATATATCAGAAAAACAGGTTCTATACATATAGGGCGAAATACATGTTAAATAACAGTTTGGTTATTTATATATATATATATATATATATATATATATATATATATATATATATATATATATATAAAATATATATATATATATATATATTATATATATATATATATAAAATTTAAAAAAATCGAAAACTAAAAAAATAACCGCCACTCATGAAACACCCTCAACACCTTTTCACCGCCGCCACTCAACACCCCTTTTCACCGCCGCCACTCATGCAACACCTTTACTGCGCCTCGACCCTCGCCCCCAAGGCCCCCCATCCATCCAACATGTATCAACAGGTAACGTCTCCTGAGAACTTCGCGCTGCTCCTCACAGAACACTTCCTCAGCAAGTACCTGCAGGTCACCGCCACCACCGTCACCATCCGGGAGTACCCATGGCAGCGACAGGTAGTGGACGGACGGGCTCATAACCACTCGTTCATCTTCTGTCCCGAGGTGGAACACACATGCAAGGTGTCCAGGAAAAGGGGAGGTAAGGCGGTGTTAAGGTTAAGTCAGAAGCAGAGTTAAGAAGACTACTCTCCCCGCTGAGAATGGAGTACTAACTAGTTCACAGCATTACTCCCATGAGTCGCCAGTGATAAATGACGTGATAAGTGCCGTTGAAGTGAAGATGTCGTCTAGTCCAAAGTAACTATAACTATGTAAGGTATAGTTACTTTGGTCTAGTCAAGCTGATAAAGTTTGAAAGTGTTTTTACAAATAGTAACAGAGCAAGTTATCAATGCTTTTCAGATATGAGTACTTTTTTTTCTTTTTATCGTAATAAACGAACTGCCTAATACAGTGGTTCTTAACCTGGGTTCGATCGAACCCCAGGGGTTCAGTGAGCCAGTCTCAGGGGTTCGGCGGAGGCCCTCCGAAAAAAAATGCTATTTTGCTATTAGTATTATAATTCCAGATTATTCACCAAAGTAAATTATACGCGAAATTAACGTAAATGTATGCAGCGCGGTGTCCTGTGTGGGTGTGTATATATAGGTGCGTGTGGTTGCCCACCCCTCTCACTTCCGAACGTATAACTGATATATACGTATAGGGGGAGATACCTATCTCCGAGGCCAAACCGAGGTCACGGCCTCGTTTTGCCATTGAATATCAAATTAGTGCAATAGATCCCTCCTCAGGCCTCAAAATGCCCCTAAAAATGCTTGATTTCAACAAATTTTCTGACCCCCTCCTCAGACCCCCAGCTGTAGAGGCTCACTTTGCTCGCCCAACCCCGTCTTAAAACAATCCTGGATTCACCTCTGTGCCCCCGCCCTTTTATGAGACCTAGATATGCCACTGCTTCAGAGTCCTTCCTTCCTTCTTATTATCCAAATAAATACTTAAATTTTCAGGCAATTTTTCTCAAATTTTTGCATCAATTAAATTAAAATGTATTCTTATTATTATTCAAATATTTCTTGAATTTTGAAGCAATTATTTAAAAAAAAATTGTATTAAACCTTTTTTTTCCTCCCCTAAAGGAAACTATCCTTGTGATATTACTGTACCTTTAAAGAAAAGCCCGCTATGCCGTTTGCTAACATAAACACTCCCTTTGTAATACCATCTTTTGAAGTACTTGCAAAACATAAGTTTACTTGAATAATTAAATGTAAAAATTGCCAATAATACAAGTGTTAGCCTTTTCGCTATATAACTTTTCTGAAGGCAGTTATTTCTCCCGTCACGGGCGCTTGAGGGCAACGCCATTACGCGACGCACTCTCCTTGTGTCCCTAATGAGTTTCCTCTCGTCATCAGAACTGCCCGAAGTGTGGACAGGGCTGGAGGGGATGCGGTTGCTCAAAACCACCCAGTCTTCCTTCGTAAACTTCGTGCAGGACGAATTTCGTTCTCTTCCCGACATGCAGGACCGAATTTTCTCCACAGTGGTCTCGGCCTCGTGGCGCTACGCTGGCATTCAAAACATTGACTTCGGGAAGACCTGGTGTGTGTGTGTGTGTGTGTGTGTGTGTGTGTGTGTGTGTGTGTGGTGTGTGTATTTTCCCCTCCTGTCACGATTTTTTTTCTTGCATAACACAACCACATCCACATGACACACTGACAATCACATGACACACATGACAATCACATGACACGTATGAATCACATGACAACCACATGACAATCGATGCATCTTCTTGTAATGCGTCCAGAAGATTGTTTTCACGTAAATATGTATCCACTGTTTCTTTTGTCAAGATGACAAAATGACTTTCTGTAGAAATCTTTCAACAGCATAGTAGAGGGTAAAATGTGTCTGACTGATATTCTCGGCTTGAATTTTAGGAGGATACTGAGATATTACTTCGTTGATACGCATTTTATAAGGTTCAGTAGGGTCCCGGTAGTCAGTCAGGTCAGGTCAGGTCAGATCAGGTGGGGTCTTGGTAGACCGCACATTACAGTACCGTAGACTATACAGACACCGAGGTAGACCGCACGCTATAGTAGCACACACACATAGTTACAGACAAAAGTTAAAGGTATGTAACTGTGGTAACACCGATGGAGTCTTTCGTACATGAAGTTTTAAAAGGTTATAATTAAATTGTATAAGGTTTTCTACGAGGGAGGAATTAATTTTCTCCTACGAGGGAGTATTAATTTTCTTCTCCGATGGAGGAATTAATTTTCTCCTATGAGGGAGGAATTAATTTTCTCCTATGAGGGAGGAATTAATTTTCTCCTACGAGGGAGGAATTAATTTTCTCCTACGAGGGAGGAATTAATTTTCTCCTACGAGGGAGGAATTAATTTTCTCCTACGAGGGAGGAATTAATTTTCTCCTACGAGGGAGGAATTAATTTTCTCCTATGAGGGAGATTAATTTTCTCCTACGAGGAGGAATTAATTTCTCCTACGAGGGAGGAATTAATTTTCTCCTACGAGGGAGGAATTAATTTTCTCCTACGAGGGAGGAATTAATTTTCTCCTACGAGGGAGGAATTAATTTTCTCCTACGAGGGAGGAATTAATTTTCTCCTACGAGGGAGGAATTAATTTTCTCCTACGAGGGAGGAATTAATTTTCTCCTACGAGGGAGGAATTAATTTCTCCTACGAGGGAGGAATTAATTTTCTCCTACGAGGGAGGAATTAATTTTCTCCTACAGAGGGAGGAATTAATTTTCTCCTACGAGGGAGGAATTAATTTTCTCCTACGAGGGAGGAATTAATTTCTCCTACGAGGGAGGAATTAATTTTCTCCTACGAGGGAGGAATTAATTTTCTCCTACGAGGGAGGAATTAATGTTCTCCTACGAGGGAGGAATTAATGTTCTCCTACGAGGGAGGAATTAATGTTCTCCTACGAGGGAGGAATTAATGTTCTCCTACGAGGGAGGAATTAATGTTCTCCTACGAGGGAGGAATTAATGTTCTCCTACGAGGGAGGAATTAATGTTCTCCTACGAGGGAGGAATTAATGTTCTCCTACGAGGGAGGAATTAATGTTCTCCTACGAGGGAGGAATTAATGTTCTCCTACGAGGGAGGAATTAATGTTCTCCTACGAGGGAGGAATTAATGTTCTCCTACGAGGGAGGAATTAATGTTCTCCTACGAGGGAGGAATTAATGTTCTCCTACGAGGGAGGAATTAATGTTCTCCTACGAGGGAGGAATTAATGTTCTCCTACGAGGGAGGAATTAATGTTCTCCTACGAGGGAGGAATTAATGTTCTCCTACGAGGGAGGAATTAATGTTCTCCTACGAGGGAGGAATTAATGTTCTCCTACGAGGGAGGAATTAATGTTCTCCTACGAGGGAGGAATTAATGTTCTCCTATGAGGGAGGAATTAATGTTCTCCTATGAGGGAGGAATTAATGTTCTCCTACGAGGGAGGAATTAATGTTCTCCTACGAGGGAGGAATTAATGTTCTCCTACGAGGGAGGAATTAATGTTCTCCTACGAGGGAGGAATTAATGTTCTCCTACGAGGGAGGAATTAATGTTCTCCCGCTAGGCCTTTGGTGCTGCCAGAGGAGATGTGTTGGTCCATGTGTAGGTATGGTATTGAGGCACGTGTTGGCTTGTGCCTGGACTGTTATCACCCTTATATCGCCCATAATAGGTGCTAAAATGTGATGCGTGAGACAGCAAGACTTTTAGTTACTTTGAAGTAGACGTTTTGTCAAAGACCACACCATAACAGGAACTACCTCGTGTAGGTCTCGCGGACTCTTATAGCTTCCTTATTTTCTTATGTTCTTATGTATCCTGTCTAAAATATGAAGACTCATTGAAAACAGATGTTACTAGTTATCAATCACTACACTAACTAGCCAGCCTGTAAAGTACATTAGCCCCATAAGACCCAGAACGTACTTTCCATTGTAATTTGACTACCATTAGACGATTTTTAGTGAATATAAGCAATGTTTTATAGATATGACCTGTTTAGTATCCTTGTCGACTAACTACTTTGGTATATTCAGTTACTTTTCGTAATTTTATGGCTCGAATAGGTAAAAAAATTTATAACAAAGGAAAGATCTGGGGATGAAAGGGTTAATGTATGTCCCTCCGTGTCTCCCGCGCAGGATCACAGTGATCAAGGTCATCAAGGACAACTTCTCGGGCCCCGCAGAAACCGGCATCTACTCGCCCTCCGTGCAGAACACCCTCTACAAGATCCTCAAGGACGTGCTCATCATGCAGCCTGAGGTGCGTGTTTGTAGGGATATCGGGCAACACCTTCACCCGTCCACGCTTAGGGACTCGTGGCTCGTCCATGGATTGTTACAAACGATACCTTGACAGTGACACGACCTCTCCTTGATTCATATTTATCATTAAATTTTTCTGCGCTTCTTCATACTCTGACACGTAACACAGTGTTTCTTAACCTTTTTACCACCACGCCCCCTTTAGTAATTTACCTTGCCTCTATGCCCCCCCCCCACTTATAATACTAATACTAATAATATTAATAAGTAATAATAATAAAGATAATAATATTGCCTACATAAGTCTACAGAGTAAGTGAAATGTGGCAAGACGTCACCGCAGAGTTCTTCACCCACACCTGCTTCTCTGTACAGGCTTTCTTCGCTCACCCTCGCGAGCTAGCTTCATGTTAAAGGGAAGGCCAAGCTTAAAATTAAATACTTGACAGTTCTTCCTTTTTCCCTCTTGGCTCACGCCCCCCTAGGTAATTACCCACGCCCCTCAGGTTAAGAACCGCTGCTCTAACAACTAATGGATCAGAAATGAACTACCAACATTCCTGCACTCCACTGAATATAATTAGTTATGCGTCTGACAACTTTTACAGGCTATCTTATTTTTTACAAACCATAAGTGTGATGATTTCGTGCATGGCAACCCCTTACAAAACTAGGTCACACACTTATTATATCTGCCCATTCCATCAGTAATAGCACCACATAACTAGGAGTGTATTACATCACGCTTAGCTACTGATACGAACAGCGATCACTACACCGATCAGTCACACACACTGATCCAACTAGCAATGCGCTCCATCACTGTCACGATGATAAAATAAAAGTGAGGGAAATCCATCCCATCCCATCTACAAATAACTATAGAGTATACAACGGATATTCTTCTTATTTCATGCTTGATTCTCTTCTAGTCTTCCATCGCATAAAACATGTCTCCTCCCCCGCCAGGTCTTGGAAATGAAGCTGACCATGCCCAACAAGCATTACTTCAGCATTGATCTAAGCAAGTTCCAAAACGTGGGCACCAAGCATAACGACGAGGTGTTCCATCCTGTTGATAAACCTGCTGGTAATATCACTGCCACCCTCGGCAGAAGAGACTTGGCCAGGGCAAGACTGTAGCAGGTTGAGGCTCGGGTCCTTCCTGCACTACAGCATTTGTCTTCATTTTGTCATTATGACTTTTGTTGCCATTTTGCTTTTTGTTGTGTTTATATTAAGTAAGACGATTGTATGGCAGTGGGAAAGTCATGATACTTTCTCCTGCTATTTGTCTTCATGGTCAATTTTGCTGCTGTCATCTTTTTTCTTATGCTTTTGAGAGGGCAAGTTAGGCATTGGGGAGAGCTAGATGATTCTTTAATCCAACTATCTATCCATCTACCATTCTATCTTCTTCCTTCTTTTATTCTACATTATCATATTCTATCTTTATCCGCCTCCACTTGCCTCCACTTGGGGAGGCGGTAGCGGAGTAGTTAGCGTCTCCGACTGGCGTTCTCGGTGACCCGAGTTCGATCCCCGAAGAAACCCAAAATCTTTCTGTACCGTCGAGTAGCCTAAGAACACCCACATGCCCTGCCCATCAACTCTACCTTCGATTGCGAGTGCATCGGAGGACACAGGGGGGCGACATGAGCCTCTAATCACAGGCGTCACTATAAGAATCCTGCCTGCGCCACCACGGGCGAGGACCAACCATCACAGCCCTCAAGTGAACCTCCAGAGCCTACAAAAGCCCTGGTTCACCACTGCCTACAGGCGCAATAGGCACAAATGTATATAAAAAAATAATAATAATATTACTACCTTAATTAATTAATACGCCCTATCCCTCCTCTTTACCCATACTGTTGTTTCTTATGTTCTTTTAGTACTACTCCCAACCTCTACCTCACTGATATACCTCCAGCCTCTACCTCATTATCTTCACTCATGTTACTACACAGATGAAGTAGCCACAGCAAGTTGTCACCCTTCTCTCCTTATACTCAAAGACGAAAAAAAGTAAATAGATGAAGTAGCCACAGCAAGTTGTCACCCTTCTCTCCTTAAACTCAAAGACGAAAAAAAGTAAATAAGTTATAAATCAAATAATATGAAACGCAACGTAGTAAATAAATGAATAAATCCTCTGATGGTCACTTCTTTCAAACATCAAAACAAATATACATAAAATGGCACGAAGGTCAGTGTGCTTCTTCTTCTTGTGACCTTTTTTGCTTATTATCGCTTTGTAGGTCCTCTGTCAAGCTCGAGGTCGAACTTAACATACATCTTCCTTCTTGCCTCTCTGCGTGCCTTTCTTTCTCTGCCACCTGTGGGGAGAGAAGGCTGTGGGGCGGTGCCAAGCTACAACTTATTCAGATCGAGGTCGAAGTGGCCGATGCATGAGTAAAAAAGATCTACACGATTATATGTTATATTTGCTAGTTTTGTAGTGCTCAATAAAGATAAAATCAGATACTTTGATCCTATCTAGACACTTTGCAAGTACCAACGACAAGGTTATTGACTATACAAAGTGCCACCACGCCAGGATGAACCTGGTGGGAACCTGGTGGGATCGAACGCACAATAACGAAGCATACCCATAAAATAATCTGAACTGGAATACAGCCACTGTTCATCTTGCCTTGAAACTGCTGCCGTATCTCTAGCCACGCAATCAATGGGTTCGGACCCGTATCTCTAACCGCGGCGTTGGATTCCAATAAAAATGTGCATTCATTACAATATATCAGTCAATTTGCGATGTTATCAACCTGTTATCAACATTTTGTGTGTGTGGAATGGAATAATAGTTGGTATTTAGTAGGTACTAGATACGAATAAAAGCTTTGAACTGACATAAGTGTCATTGACCCTCCCTCACTCTCTCCTCATAACGTACTACTGAATTATTGTTCTGAACTCACCATTTAGGCAGGTAAGGTTGATTAGTCTAGACCTTGAGTGTCTCCACCGGCTTTCCTCGTTCTTGGTTCTTAATGTTGTTTAGGGGTGTGGGTGCGTGTGGTGCCGTCGTTTGCAACACCCACCTGCTGCTTGCCTAATGTAAACAACTGGCGTTTGCACATCGTGGAAGCTTTTATATTTTACATTCTGAAGTGGAAAATTAACGGCTTTGAAAAGATTGCCCATATTTTTTGTGTGGTCACCTCCACGATTCTAAATTGATTCATTATGTTTACATGTGAATGAGTTTCATGTTCCTGAGAAGTTAGAACGCAATGGTCCGACAAATGTAAACAAACCAACAAAGAATGTGATTGGCGAGAGCATTTGTGCAGAATTCTTGGCACACCCAATCACGTATGCCGGATTCATTGACGTCATAAGTCAGTGTGGTGACGTCACACGTGTGCTTTCCTTGCCAGCACCAGTTGCTCCTTGAAAGCGCCAGACAGATAGTGTGACCTGGCTGAATATTGGTCACCAACAAGATGGATGACATTCTTAGCTGTGAAGACAAGAAGAAAAGCAATTTCTACACACTTCTAGGCTGTGACCCAAGTTCTTCAGTGAGTATTGCGTAGTAGTAGCAATAATCCGTTAATGTATGTCTTTTCAGCAGCTCCCTTTAATTTGTTGGTTTTCACGACACATGTTCGGTTGTGTTTCTCTTCAATGATAGCAATTCATTGAGTGCACCGTCTTGTAGTTAGCAGGGGAAGGAAAGTTAGGTCAGTTACAATGGTGTGCGTGTCATGAGGGGAGAGAGGGGAGCGGCCGTCTTAAAGGTGGGCGCTGACCTGTTGCGTCTCCACCTATCGATTTGTTAATGGTGTCGAGTTTTTTCCTTTAATCAAATATAACATTAAAACGATAACCTAAGCGTTCAGTTGTGAGTGTTGTGATCACGACATGCTTTGTTTGTGATGATCTCAGATGGATAGTGAGTGTGCTGAAGTAGCTACGGTAAGGAATTTTTATATTGCTTAACTTTAAAAAATACGTAAATTAAACATTGCAACATGTACAGTATGCCACTTTTACAATAACAAAAAATAACAACTGCTCCAACTACTACTACTACTATTATACTACCTTTCCAGTCCAAACAACCTCAGTGGTGCGCTTCACCATTTTCACCACTCCATAGTCTCCTTGAATATGTTTATGCTTAGTGTACTTGTCCGCTGTAGTAAATGTATATGGCAATGATGATACATTATCAACGTGTAGGCAGTAAGATGATCAACTTAATTTTGTGCGCGAGTGAAAAGATTGAGTGATTCATAGTTTTCCCTCAACCACGAGTGATTTGACAAGATATATGAAAGTGATGGCTGGGAGTGTCGAAGATTACCTCATGTAAGAGGGAAGCAGAGAGAGAGAGATTTAATGCCAAAAAGGGGGAAATGTGCCAGACAAGAGAGAGAGAGAGTGTGTAGTGTGGATGAAGGAGATGGCCGGGCAAGTACAAATGGAGACTTCGCTGTGGCCACCTGCTGGAGAAAGTTTCTCGGGACAAGCTGCAGACATCAGCATCAGGGTATACAAGATAAGACTGACTGATGAGGCAATGTGACTCCATGAATATAATATGATCAGATTTGACCTTCAAGTAGAATATATTTGATTTCCAAAACGAGGATGTTAACCCCCTCGCATTCCGTAATTATATCAAAGACATTCAACAACATAGGTCTTTGATTATATTTATGAATTCTTTCCAGTGGCAGCCCGTGGCCAGTTTAATTTTCCCCTACACCAAATACTACTCATCAGAATAAATGTTATAGTATTATCTTTGTAGATGTTTGTTCCATAAGATTATCACATAAAAAACTGTAAAGCACACAAAACAAATGCCATAATGAGACTCTGAATAAATGTGCATATATAGTAAATTGACTTCAACTCTTCACTAGTAAAAATGTTCTGAGAAAGCATTCAATGTGTTGCATACCAAAAGAAGCGGAATTATACCAGTCTTCCATATAAACAATTAGTTTTCTGATAAGGGAATATGCACCGTGGTAAAAGTAGCGTAAACTAAACATTTTTCTCGAAACATTCAAATTTGTATAAATTTCTTGATTTTTTCAGCAATGTTTTATGATACAGCTTTGAGTTTTGTTTCACTGTGTAGAGCTCCTGAAAACAAAAAAAATGAACGTAACCTATTAGTACTATGTCAAAAAACTGTTTTTTTGGCGAATATTTCTTGATAATTTTATCAAACACCCGATACATACGGACAGTGTAGAAAGTTCTCACCTTCTTTTCTCGAAACTTTTCTCACTAAAGTAATTTTCTATGTATGCATATAAATGACAATTTTCATCAGCAGTTCTGGGATGTCTTCAGAATATTCGTTTCTGCAATATTTCCTGAGATATATCCGTGTAAACTTGACCATCAGCAGTGAAATATTATTTACAACTTATATATTTCATTCGTCCCTGCCTTCTGTCTCATGCTTCCAATATTTGGTGGAATATACTGTAGTAACAACAAAAAAATGTTCATGCATACACACACATACGCTCAGAGTCAAGCATCACAACGAAAATGCGCTTGTTTCAGTATATTTTTTTTCAAAACACTAAATAACCAATGTGCACACAAAACCATATAGTGTAGGACTTAGGGTGTCCCAAGATCATAAGAGGGAAAAAATTAAACATGTTTTTTTTCACTTGCTCGTGTTTTACTTCTGTTCACACATGCATAAGAAGAGTTCCTGTGAAATTAGATGAAATTCGGAGAATATTTAGGGGTCGCGACAAACTGAACAATTTTCTAATAACCTTCAAAAACAAAGAAAAAACTCAAAACATCCCACATTTTTAGAAAGAAACTTATAAGGAAACCAAAACAGACAGTTTTCATCGTTTCCATTCAGAAAGCCTTCTTTTGAAGGTCCTCCTTCTTTTCCCGCCCCACAAGTTTCCGATGGTGGTGGACTAACTGGAGGAGATACTTCTGTGCGGCCGACTTCGTGGACCCCAGGTAGCGCTGGACTAGGGCGATGCCCCGCTCCGCGGCATCGTTGACCACTCGGAGGCCAAGTGCCCATTTCCGAGCGTCCTTGAATCGGTCGTCCTCCTCCCACAATGCCGGGTCCTTTGCCAGGAAGCCCTCGTCCGCGTCGAGTTTCTGAAAGAAGGACCGTGTCTTCGAAGTGACGAAGGACGAGAGGGAGGAAGACATCGTCATCTTTTTTCCCTCCAATCGCTTGAGTTCCTTCTTCGAGGCGGGCTTGTCCAATGCCTTGACCATCTGCTTCTTCTCCTCCACATCAATCCTTGAGTCGAAGAAGGACAGTCCTGCGTTTTCCTCGGAAACGTACCACAGGTGGCGTCGCAGGGCTTGTTCTGCTGCCTTGGCAACGGTTTGGTCAGGGTATGTCTTGAGGATCTCGAGGAAGAGCACGTCGTTCAACGGAGTTTTCACAGAGATCGGTGCCTCATGGCATTGCTTGCAGTACACCAGAGCAACGAAGAGGGCCACTCGTTCCACTCCGGCCTTCTCTCGACCAGTCAGCGACAGCTGGGATTTCAGTCAGCATCTGAAGCTTGAGGCAGTAGATGGCCTTAGCCATCCACCGGGCTTGATGGAGAGCTCCAGCACGGCGGAATGGTTTGGCTGGACCTTCACCACCGAGGAACAGGTAGGAGAGACGGAGAAGTTCTTCATAGTCCTCCCTGGGATGGTTCTTCGACATCAGAGCCTCCTTCAGGAAGGCCAATGCATCGTCCTTCAGCTTGCTGGCAGTGTCATTGGTGGCGAAGAACTCTACGAGGTCCTCCGATGTTTCCACCGTCTCTCTCTGCGAGGAATCCACGAAGGACCATCGATCACGGAGTCGTTTGAAGATTCCAATGTCAGGACCAGAGGAAGAGCCGAGGCTGGCTTTGAAGACATCCTTGAGGATCACCTCGTGGATATGATGGCGGCAGGCCAACCAAAGCAAGCTTCGTCCGAGTTCTTGCTCAATCCGAATGCAAGCACCTTGCACCATGCCAGTGTTCGAAGCCATGGTGTCGAAACAGAAGGCGATGATCTTGTCCCTCGAGCTAATGAGCTTCGTCCACCTCCTTCAAGACCACTGCAGCCACGTTTCTGCCAGTCGAATCCGAGCTTGCCGGAACCCCAAGAAGGAACTCTGCGTCATCTTCCCCTGTGAGGAGGACGGCGATGCGGTCCTCCTTATCGCCAGAGAGGGACGGGAGGAGTTTTCCGTCCCAATGCAGGACCAACCTCTCAGGTATCTCCTGGTTCCGCAGTTCCACGATCTTCTCGGCGGCTTGCTCTCTCCCTGCAATTCGTGCTCGATGGACCGTGCTCTTCAAGACCGCCATACTCCCAATGTCCATTCCAAGAACTTGAGCGGTAGCTGCGAACGTTGACTTTGCTTGCCGCACCGACAACTTCTCTTGATCCCAAGTTGAAATGAGGTTAAGATCCTTCACGGAGATCGATGGCGACTGTTTGAGTTTTTTCCTCTGGCTTCGGGATCCACGAGCCGGTGATGACGTCGTCGACACAGGACTGCTGCTGCTGCTACTGCTTTGGCTTGGGATTTCCGCCCTTTCAGTCAGCCTGGCAATGTCGCTGTCTTCACGTTCCCGGAGCCGCTTGAGTCGAGTTCCGCGCTCGACCTGCTTCTCCACCTTCTTCGCTGTCACGAGGTCAATTCCAGCCATGGATGATTCCCCTCTGTCTTCTCTCTGACTACGTAGGAACTCCTTGTCCTCGTCCTTCACGTCTGCCCGTTGGAGAGAGGAGGAGTGTGCGAGGTCGAAGATTTCTTGGAGGTCTCCTTTGAAAATCTCCTCATCCATAAGATGTTTCGGCCTGTCTTTGTTCTTGTTCTTCTTGAGGTCATTGTACGCCTTTACCAGCTTTGACAGCTTCGTGCTGGCGTGTATTACTGTAGTTGTCGGAATCCCAGCGCGCGACCAGAAGGGGAGAACCTCCTCCACCACCGCCTTCCTGCTCCCACTCGCCGTCTTCCCCCATCTCCCGGTGGTGGTGGTAGTAGCGGAGGAGGACCTGCTCCTTTGATGGTAGCCGGGCTCCGGTGATTTCATCGATTGGAGCCTTGTCGATCAGCCAAAGATTACTAGCGGCTCTTGTTGCAATGTTGATAACCTGAGGGAGAAAAAAAGTGGAAATTTAGAAAAATCCTGAAATTCGAGTCACGTCACCTAAATGTTCACTTTGTCGGGACCCCTAAATATTACTCAATTCGCCCAATATTTCAACGCAATACTGTTTTACTATGAGAGAACCGGAATAACACACGAGCGTGCAACATTTCAAAACTTTTGCATTTTGGGACACCCTAGTGTAGGTGTAAACACGAAGCAATAAGAATCGAAATGTGTGCACGTGTATATATAACGCAAAATTACCCGTGTGGTACAATTCATATAAAAGTCAACTCGCACTGCACAGTTTCAGTTTCTATATCATCACCTCGGCAACATACACGTCAACCATTCAGGCTAATAGGCTATATAGGATATAAATCGCTATAAACTTCGTTCATGAGCTTGAACTGTCCGTTATCAACCGTTATACGATTATGTATAGCCTACTTCCAGTATACATAGTATCGTGATCCTCATTATATATGCACTGACAGGTCATTCACATTGATTTATTATGCAACAAATACACGCTAAAGCACTGAACGCAGACTCTTGAGTCACCGCTTGGCCTTTAAACTACCGCCACTCACAATGCCCTGACAGACTGACTGCCGGGAGGCAACTATAATATTTGATCTACACTCTACCATAAGAACTCTGACAGAGGGTTGACAGATAATTAATTTTTAAATAGATCAGCTTACTGAACACTTGCCCAAAAATGACGCAGGTAGCGTTATTTATCGATTTTAGGCGAATATTTTTCTGCCGCAGAGGGCTGAATGACGCGTTTCGCGTCATAGGTGTTCCAGACATCACTTCTTGAATGACGCGAAATGCGTCATAGAATGCGACGGGGTTAAATGTGCACCTCAAATTCCTGACTAAGCAAACAATCAACGATAGACTACATATACTATATTGCAGCCCACCTGCTTGAGTAGCTGGGATTTGATGCATGCAACTGACCTTTGATGTTTAGGAATATGATAACAACTGATGTTTAGGAAGCTTGATTTTGAACTGCACACAGATAAGTTTTATAACTGTGTACTAATCATGAAAACTGAATTACAAATATTACTGCTGAATATTCCTTCCTCTCCACTTCCTCATTCAGGTGGAGCAGATCCAGGCTGAATACAAAGTGCTAGCTTTACAGCACCACCCTGACAAGAATCCTGATGATGCAGAGGCAGAAGGTCGGTTCCAAGAAATGCAGGTGAGAACAGCAGTAGTTTGCTCTCTGTGAATTCCCTCAGGCTTATTACTTTAATGACTAGTAATTAAAGGCTCATTGATTAATTGGTCAATAGCAAATCGGCAAGACAAGACATTGATATCATTATGAAATGTATCACTCGTTTAAATGTAGAGGCTTCTAATCAACACATGTTCATATAATCACAGACAAACTGTATTTTTTCTTTATGTGTGTCTTATTATTGATCTGGTTGTGATATACAGGAGAGAAGATTTACTCGTTGGATCGTCTCCGTATCTCATTTGGTTGATCTTGACTTTAAACGCTTGAAAATTCTTAGCTTTAACTATTTTGATGTCCAGATCATTTTACTCAAAAACATCCATATACAAAACTGTGCTTCTTAATATCTTTCAAGCATCTTGTCTTCAGTTTCTTCCCATGTCCTCTTGCCTCCTGTATCCTTAGCATACAGGTCATTCCTGTCAATTCTTTCCATTCTCATCATCGCTTTCAACACCACCATCAGTCTTCTCTTTCTCTTTTCTTCTAGAGAAGGCAAACACAATACGTATGCCTAATCTTGTTTCTTCCTTTATGAATGGGAATGATAGTAGCTGTTTTAAAGTCTTGAGGACCTTTGTCTTCCCTCAAAGAGCATGCAATTAGGTGTTCTTTATCCACCAATTGCTTTCTTCATTCCTTCAAAATCCAGTTAGACTCCCACCTGGACCCGGGGCTTTTCTTTCATCTTGGGTACTCAATAATTCCAACATTTCCTGCACTTCCACTTCTACATCACTGAACACTGTACCTCTGTCACCTGCAGGTTGCCAAAGACACACTGACAGACCCAGAGAAGCGAGCCCAGTATGACCGGTGGCTGAACAGTGGCATTGCTGTCAGCTATGAGAAGTGGTGTGCCATGAAGGGACACATGACATCAGTAAGCACTCAGCGGTTACTCACATATGGAATGTTTACAAAATGTACAATCAGATAGCTTGAGTACTTATGAATAATATCAGTCATGATAGATTAGGAAAACTACAGTTTGAGTGGATAATCACTGCGCGCCTCCGAAAAGGGAATGTTTACACGTATGAAGCACCATGTTTATAACAAAATAATGTAGAATATCAACACTTGCAATTGTAGTTAGTATTTCGTTGCGTAGCCCTTCCTCTTGATGACCCTTTGAAGGCAACGTGGTACACTGTCAGCAAGATTTTGAAGGAACTCTGGCTTAAATTCTTCCCAACACTTTCGGAGCTCCATTTCAAGCTTGGGGAGTGTAGAGGTGTCACGTGAGCGGAGTTTGCCTTTAATGATGGCCCAAAGATTTTCTATGGGTGATATATCGGGAGAATTACCCGGCCAGTAATCTATTCTCCCAATCTTGCAGTCATCAAGCCACTGTATCACATCTCGAGCTGTGTGGCAGGATGCTCCATCCTGTTGGAAAATCTGTGCCTGTGTCTTTTCAAAGCAGGCCTCCAGGTGGTCATTTAAAAAATCAAAATACACCACTTTGTTAACATTTGTGTTCTTTGGGAAAATAACTAAGTTCCCAATACCATGAAAAGTAAAGCAACCCCACACCATTAAACTGGGAGGGTGTTTTGTGGTCTTTCGTGTGTAGCGAGGCTCGGTGGTATCTGAGCCGGGGCGACGGTACACTTTTGCTGGTCCTCCTCCACTCACACAAAATGTGCTTTCGTCACTCCACAGCACAACCCGCCACTTGTCGAGAGGCCAATCTCTGTATTTCTTTGCAAAGTGAAGCCTTTTCTTCCTTTGGCGGTCATTTATCAGCGGCTTATTCCGCGCCCGGTAACACCTGTAGCCAAGGTCATGTTTCAAAGTTTCCTGTACAGTACAAAGCGACACATTACCAAGAAGAGTATGATTTTCCTCCTTCAGTTCTCTGGCTGTAAGGCTAGGATTGACATCAAGCTGTCGCCTTAACGCGCTCCTGGTTCTGTTACACGTTTTTTTTGGTTTCCCAGGTTGTTTTTTGGGGAGCGGGAGATTTACCTCTCCGCCAGCCTTAAATCGGCGGATCAAATTTTGCACTGTTCTAAGCTTTAGTCCTTTAAGCTTGCAAATTTCCTTATTATTGAATCCCAGCCCTGTAAAGATCAATGATTGCTTGAATCGTTGTGCCATCCGTATGTTTTCCACCCATTATGTAATCCAGCAAAAACAGGCAAAAACACGGGATGTAGGGGAACGCTGCAGGCTATAAGTTCAAAATCATGCAAACTGTCAACTGCCTATGGAGGGAGGAGGGAGGGAAACCCTCCCTCCCACACACCGGTGATTGTGCAAGATGATGCACGTCGCTGTCAGACATACGATTCATGCCTTCTGCATTTTTTTATAGCTTGGGAAGCAACTTTAAATCTGCGCGGTAAATCTCGATGAACGGATTCTGGCGCAAAGATCATCCGCGCAAGCCTGTACATGTATCAAGGGATTGAATAACAGTAACAAGGTAATGATTATAGCACTTCATGATTATCATCACCCTAGTTTTGTTTCCCAGAGTAGGTTTAGGGATCCGAAATTGAAAAGAAAAGTGTTATAGAATCACTAATCAGCCATTCAAATAGGTGCTGAAATCCCAGAACATAAGTCATGCAGTGTCACCCAGTGGCAGTACTAATAAGCTCAGACATCAAGCTCATTTTCATGTAAATTTACACACAAGATGAATGTTGTGTGACTAATCCCGAGTGTGTTCCAGACTTTGCACTGGGCCACCCCCAACACCAAGGAGAGGATGTTGGAGTCTGGTGCCTCGCCTAGCTCTCAGCCTCGGCCAGGAGGCAGGAGGAGCTCCGAACAGGGCATCCTGTATAGTCGGAGCCAGGACGGGGTCAAAGTGTCAAGGCCTACTGGAGACTGGGAACGTGATTCCTCCGAAGTTATAAGAAAATTTAGAAATTATGAGATCTAAAAACAATTTTTTTGTGTGTGACCAGTACATTTCCTGTACGTGATAATCTTACCATTAAAACTAAATTTTACAAATGTGATATAAAATAATGATTGTATGTGCAATCATGCATCCACATGAATGCATATAATCTATAATAATTATATGTTCAGTCATATAAGTATGAAATTAAATTGGTTATCTGGAGTATTTTCATCTCAAATATTACAGAATTAAAGTAATATAGGGGGAAGCTCTATTATCCAAGCTCCTAGCTTATGAACACCTCTAGCTATCATACTTTTCATAAAAAGTCCCTAGGATGGTTAAAACTAAGATAATAAGCCCCAAACAGGTCCTATTAGAACTCAGTGTTGGCGCCACTCTGCCTCACATCTATTGTATACTTATGTTGAGAGAGGCAAAGAGCTCAAATGTTGTGCCAAAAAGCCTTGCTGTTCCAGAGTTATCATCATTTTGAAATGTTGGGTGCGGGTAGTGTTCAAAATATGGCTTTCACAAGTGACACATGCAATGGTGGTGTCAAACGCAAGCAAAAGATGATAAGCATCGAGGACAAAGTGAACTGAACATTTTAAAGAAAATTGAGGTGTATCCGAGTTGACATCATTTAAAAATTCGGTTATGGACATAATTGTTCACAACACCATGAACCTACCTCGAGGACAGTCTGATCTGATGAACTCCCTTGGGTCCCGCCAAGGTTGGATAATGGAGCTTCCACAGTTCATGGTATATATTTTCAGATGGTTAGCTTGTTACAAGACACTTCTATGCCATACTGTGCTATGCATGAAAACCTGAGTATCATATTTTAGAACATAAATCTGAGTCTTCTCCTAAGTTAAGGTATGAAGGTAGCATCGCATTGGCATGTTATTCAAGAATTGTACCCAATTTTTTTTAGCATTGCTAACCTTGGAGCAGCCTAGGATCTCTGTATAAGAGGATAACGCCACCCTTTGGCCCTATGTTAAATGCTACTGAGAGAGAGAGAGAGTGAGCAGCGCGGCAATTTATTTAGTTAACGCTAATTTATGCATGGTGCAAATTCATTTATCAGAAAACTAAATATATTAATGGAAAGCTAATAAAATTCCGCTTCTATAGATATGATCCATTTTGTAAGCTGTCTCGTAAAATCTTAAATGGCGAAGAGTTTAAGTGAATTTTAAGTTCATGCATATTTCTTCAGTCTCATAATGGCATATATTTAATGTGTTTTACTGTGTTTTATGTGATAATCTTATAGAACAAACATATCCGAAGATAACAGTATATCATTTATATATGTATAACATGATATACTGCGGGGTCATGCCTTGAGAACTTCCACGTGTCTAGAGTGAACGGAGAAGGCCCTGGCAGCAAGATGGCGCCCATAAATCGAGTTGACGGTACTCTCTTATAGAGGTATTCTAGAGCAGCCCATCATGTGTCCTATGTATTTTTGCAGTTTGTAAAGAAAGGTGCTTGCCAGATGGTAAGCATGCTGTCATATGAATGTTTATAAATTCAAAACTGGTCAATATGATATAATTCCCTCATTATTATTACTAGTTACCACCTCATGTTGGTAGCTTCGTTGCTTCTTTGTGATAAAAGTTGTACCATGGACAAGCAGAGTAAATTAGAATACTGAGGGCTGAAGAAGTTGTTTATGCTAGGAAAACTTGGCTATTGTCACTAAGCAGGCTTCATGGATTTTTTTTCTGTTCACTGAATTAAGAAAAGTGTGATGCCAACTTTATGTGATTTATATATAATTGTTTCAATTGCATTACATTGTGACGAATGCAACGTCTTCCCATTTATTATTACAGTAAACCCTCTATTAATTGGACCAATTGGGGGGGACCCCCGTCCGGACTATCAGAAAGTTGGATTAACCGAGGGTTGAAAAACTCATGAACTGAGCGAGGCGAGGCGGAGGAGCACGGATTCCTGCCCGACGCAAAACCATGAATCGTCATTTTTCTAAGTTAGACAAAGATATCCGAGTGCGGCGGTGGTGGGTGGGAGTACAGAGGGGAGTTCGGTGGGAGTAGGGGGAGTACTCATGGAGCGGGGAAGTGTATTGTGTTGGGATGCCACGCTTAGCCCGGCACAAGTTTCCGGATTCCCGCCTTATAATACGGTTTGTCTGATTTATACCTAGGTGTCCAGGACCCCTGAAAGAACCCGATTTATCCAATATCCAGAATAAAGAGGTCCGATTTAGAGAGGGTTTACTTAATTACTGTATTTTTTTTCAATAAGTGCAACTACAGTAGTCTACATTCTCAGATTATCTATAGGAATCTATTGATATAATTAGTGACAGTGAATTACAATGATTACATTGGGATGTTTAATGAAAATAGATAAGTGTGAAGATATAGTTCAGAGATGTTATCTTGAGGACAACTTCATAGTGATGTGATTTGACGCACCCAAGTGTATAGGTATGGAGATAAAGGATGGAAGAATAGATAGTGCATGTTTTACCAGGAACTGTGAGCAATGATACAATTTTAATGTACGTAAGTGGGAAGTGAGAGATCTATTATTCTAGGGTAGCACCTGCTCTAGTTGTGGCCACAATCAGTGGGAATACCGAGCCTCATCGCTCACTGGGACCAGTATCCAAAAGTTTAATAGTAAGTTCTTGTGATGTACTCAAATTGCTATGAAGCACATAAATTATGCTAATGTAAATCTATATTTCTACTTCTATTATGATGCCTATTCCTTGGAACTGTCTCAAGGGACCATAACAAGAATTGTCTTCCCTTGCTCATGTCCATATACTTCATCCTTGCACACGCACTCATGTAAAGGGAAGACTTTGAAATATGTAGGAAATGCTTTGTAATTTTAGTAAAAATTGAAAAATATGATTAACATATTTTCATGAAGGATTATATGAGGAAAAATGCAGCTATAGTCAGTAAGTTCTGAGACGGTGCTTGCAGTCGCCTCAAGGGCACCGTGCCACAATGGAGGCTTGTGGAGGCCTAGTGGAAGAGGTATATTTACCATCATGATCTATTTTAAAGACAGGAAAGGAAGTGGTGGTTCCTATTACATTCCATGTACTGTTATCACAGTACATTACAGGAACATATTGGTATAAAATGGATGTATCCATTAAGTGAAATAGTGCATAATGTATTTATCTAAATATATTTTTTTGTAAACCATGTCCATATGATCATTATTTTTCTTAATTATATCATACAGATATTACTCATGTTATTTCATCTTGAATGTCATGTTACTGCATAATTGATTTAATGCTAACAGGGGAAAATGTGCCAGACATCGGAGGTCATATGGCACATGTTACTGCATAAAGGATTAATTTGTACAGCTTACTTCAATGAACGCTTATGTAACGCACAAAAGTGAAATCAATGAGGTAGGTAAATTTAGTAAAAATAAGTTGGGTTCATGAGGTATTGATCTATTTTGATGCATGACACCTGTTTTCTGCATCAGATTATTCCAGTCACACAGATTTATACTTCTGAGGCACCTGGAGTATTGCAAGATTTATTGGCTATGTTAGTTTGCTCTGGAAGCATAACTATTATCACATCTATGCACTATGATATTTGTTAGCACATACACTAGGTTACGTGTTTGCTTGATGTTAGTGATGAACGTTAGTCTGTATCAATTTCATTACAATTCTTTAGCAAATAATGTATTTTAGCTTTTTTTTGGTAAATTTTCAGATGAACACCGAACTTCCTTTGATGGACGAAACTATTTTTTTCTGGTAAGTTTTGATGTGTTTTGAATTAATCTGCTAACTGTTTCTGTCGCAAATCACTTTTTTTTCCAACAAAAAATGAAAAAACTAACCAAACCTATACCTATATCTAACCTAACCTTTATCTAAAAAAAAAAAAAAAAAAAAAAAAAAAATATATATATTTGCAACAGAAACGATTAGCAGATTAATTCAAAACACATAAAAACTCACCAGAAAAAAATAGTTTCGTCCACCAAAGTGAATTCGGTGTTCATCTGGAATAATAACCTTTTTTTTTATACTATAGTGGTATTATGCCTCATCTTTTTTGTCACAACTATAAGTGAGCTCTCCATGTAGACAGCAAAGGTGAGTATGTATTGTTACCATACATAATACATTCACAGCTTCTCTTCTTATTTCTACATTTTAACACTTAAGTTCCAAAAGAAGTCAGGGTATTGATGTTCACTTGGGATACCGAGATGTTACTGTGCACCTGCGCCACATACTTGCATGTAGTGGAGCATGTATTGTACGTACGTATATGTGCATAGTAACAGGTATTTGTTCATTGTTAGGCATTCCATGTAAGATTTATTAACTCCTGTATATAGTTTCTACGTTGTTTCTTGCTGTTTTGATGTAACGTTGTAGTGATTTGCAAAAGAATGTGATGGCATGGCACCTTAAAAGCCTAAGTTGTATGATTAAGAAATATTGGTAATCAAACCTGAAGGTCATAAATGAATGAAAAGAAATGGAAATATGTAGCGCATTGTAGAATTAAAAGATATTTCAGACCACACACGGGTTACAAATGTTTAAAGACCTATGCCTGGAGCCACTGTCCAAAAGTCGCGGGGTCTGATCTGACACCTCAAAATCTGTGGCCATTATGATACTGTTCCATACTATGCCTGTACTCGGGCGTTGCATGACACAAATATACACAAGAAATATACATAAAAATATAAAAAGGTTTGATTAATGTTACTACTATAAATTGCTTGTCAAAAATAAAATTCACTTTAAGTATGTAGTAAACACATCTCATGATAAAAACAATGACTGATGTTAATGCTATGTAGAAATTGCTTCCTTACCTTAGCTGATCTGCATTGTCTCATCCTGTAGTCACAGTGAGGTATCATCGTCTCTTCAGGTCAGCTTTGCTAATTCAAAGCCCTGAAGCACCTTCACCCACACAGGCAGGTCCTGCACTGTGAATCATAGCAAACAGCAATTATTCTGAACATGGGATAGCATTGGATGTATCCCGCGTCCCTTTGACCTTGACCAAAAACCTTGTTCCCAGAGTACCTCAGTCTACACCACTCTTAAAGACCACGTCACTTATTGTTCAGGTTTGTTCTCATGTGCACCATGGAACAAAATTAGTTGGCAAGAAAAATATTACATTAATTATCAACAGTACTTCTTCACCTTCTTCTGATGGGTTATCTCTTCCCTGGAGGTGTTGTCATAAAACCTTGACTAAGACTGTCTATGAAGAACCAACGTGGAGGTGAAAAATTGGTTGTTTGTGAAGGAAAGTTGCTAGATTAATTGAGAATTGTTGTAGTACGTATATCTAAATGTGATTTACCAAGCTGTGAAAGCTAATAGTCTTTACCAGTTTCATGGTTATATTTGATTGGTTCCTTTTATATTTTTTTTTACATGCATAGTAGGTTGGTTATACTTCACTACAGAATGAAGTGTATTCACACAAAACTGGAAGTTAGAATGATTAACCTGGTTCTAACTTAACCTGCATATCACAACCGATCATTACTTCAGGTCTTTGTCTTTCATCTGTGGTATTCTCTAAGTATATATAAGCAGTACTATTTACCAATGATATTGTAACATGAAACACTTCAATGAATATTTATGCATTTCAATTCAATAAATGTTGTGTCCCAACTGACATTACTCTTCTTGTAACCATGGCTTGTAACATAGATTCATTCAGTGGCTTATCCGATTTAGCACAAATGGTTCTATGGTGGTGGCAGTAAAAGTATGGAATTCTACACTACTAATTACATTCTACTAACAACATTGCAGTTGAAAGTAGCCATGAAGCCATGAAAATATTTCATGACACAGCAGCTTATTTCAGATGCATCCATAAAATATTTTATTTTTATAAGTGCATAGAATAAACACCACTTGCTTTTCAAGCAAATCTGTATGCTCTTCGGGTAAGTCACTATAAAATATAATAGTATTTTCTTTTTACGTAAAGTTTTCTCCTAAACACGTGGGGTGACAAGACAACAAGCAGTTCGTTCACACAAATACCACTCAATATAACCCGTTCCATCTCTCCCTCCCTTTCTGGGTCTTTCCCTCCTTAACTATTGGAACATAATTGTACCTCTGCCATACATGCAAGGTAGTACAGTGAAAAGAAAAGAAATGACACCTTTCCACCGATAATCATCCTATGCTTACATTTGCACCCACCTGTACTATTATCTTCTTATTTTTCAACAATGAATATGGTGAAAACGTCTGAAATGTGTATTGAATCTAGGAAACCAACCTTATAGTAATACCTGTCTTTTCCAAACATCACCCAAGTACTCTTTGAATACTCTAGCTCTAAATCCTAGGCTGCTCACAGGAAAAGTAGAGATTTGGAGTAAATTTCAAAAAAGATTTACTCATACGAACATGCTTGTAAACATTTCTTTAAATGGGTCGAGTTAAAGCCAAATTACATATACAGTATATACAGAACCCTACTTTGACACTGGACAAGTGGTGAAGGAGGAACATAGGTAAGGACATGGGAAAAAATGAAAACATACCATTCTGCAAACTCTTCCCTCTTAATAAATAATACATCAACAACATGGGGGGGGAGGGGGGGGGGGAGAGAGAGGAGAGAGAGAGAGAGAGAGAGAGAGAGAGAGAGAGAGGAGAGAGAGAGAGAGAGAGAGAGAGAGAGAGAGAGAGAGAGAGAGAGAGAGAGAGAGAGAGAGAGAATATATTGGTCTTTCCTCATATAATTTCTTGGGAGACTATGCTGTAGTAAAAACTTTAACAAAAAGTATATGCTGTTTTCTAGAGTATGACGGCCGACCAGACAAAGCTTGCCTCTATATGGTTTATACGTAAGGCTTCAACGTAAAAAAAAAATATATATAAATATATATAGTTTTTATATTAAACTAAAATCAAAATAAAATACATATATATATATATAGTTTTTATATTAAACTAAAATCAAAATAAAATACATATATATATATAGTTTTTATATTAAACTAAAATCAATGTGCACATCAGACATGCACATGAGATTAATATTTTCTGCTATTAATGCATACAACATAAAATATAGCAAAGTCCACATGAATGACTTACTGTATCACTAGATTCAACATTGATCTAGTGCTGTACATTAGAGGAGAAACAGGGCCGACATAAACAAAAAGATAAGTATTGTTAAGCGTACTTAGCAGACGAAAATTTGCTGATCTTACACTTAACTTTGGTGCCTGTTAAGCATACTTAAATCGGATAAGCATTTTTGGTTAATTTACTAAAGCATTTCTTAAATATTTAAGTGTAAGATCAGCAAATTTTCGTCTGCTAAGTACGCTTAACAATACTTATCTTTTTGTTTATGTCGGCCCAGATACTTGCCAGCTACCATTTTCCCTTGTGGGCGCCCCAAGTGAAGGACTTCATGCTGCTCTTTCCTTTCTTGGTTTTGTGATTCTGTCAATAGCAAAGTTGGAGGGTTAAAAATCGGAAGTTCTGCACATCAATGTAGAAAAAGTATAAGTGACATAAGCAATTTTTTTGTGACAATTCTATGGTTGCATTTCAGATTTGCCAGTGATGTAGGGAGTTTGCTGTGTTTTACTTTTTAGGGTGTTAATATCATTCTTGTGTTTTCTTAGATAGTTTTTAGTATAGAAATATCGCCCTCTTTTCTTGTTAATGCATTTAGTATTTTTATTTTTACTTGGATCAAAGTGTATCCTATTTTTTGTTATGATGTAATTTTTTTTTTATAAACTGGTACTTTGCCAATAAATTACTACTACTAAGCTTGACACTACTACCGTTGACAATAACAATGCAACCTTTTCATCTGATTGATAACATTTTCACTGATGATGAAGTAGAAGTTATCAGGCTAAGACTAGAAAAAAATAAAGAAAACCTGTTCAAGTGAAACGTGCAATGTAAGTAAGTACTAAGAAAATGGTACAGCAAAGCAACATAAGGGAGCCAACACCAACACCAACACCAGCACGTCGCCTCCGTGGTGCAGTGGCTAGCGTGCCTGGCTACGAATCTGCGGGCCCTGGTTCGATCCCGGGCCAGGGCAAGTCGGTGACCAGCCTACCCAGCTGTTCTTCCTTCCTTTCGGGGTTGATAAATGGGTACCTGGGTTAACCTGGGGAAGGTAACTGTGGTAACCCGGGAGTCACACTAGCCCTGTGTCCCGGGGTAATGGGTTCTCACCCACCACAGGCTCTAAGGGCTAATGCCACGGAGATGAGCACCGCATGCCACGCGCAGCTTAGCGTTGCTCCCATCTTTACCTTACCTAAAGCAACATAAAAGTTTTAACATCCATAAACATACCTTTCCTTTAAATTTTTCTTTGACTTTCTGCATCTTCATACCCTTATTCTTTGCCTTTTGGAATAGAGAATAGTCGGCCGCCTCATAATCAAAGGCTTCATTTACTTCCTCCTGGCCAGCGCAATCTTCTGCATGTTCTGAACTTTCTGCAACCTCCCCGCTCTGTTCCTCACCCTCCCCTGCATCAAGGTCAACAAGGTCGGCATCAGTTTTCTGTACTTTGTGGGCTGTTTGGCCATCTTCACAGGATTTCCTTTTCAATGTTTTGTTCTTTCCTTTCTTTCCCTTTATCTGGAAGCAATGTCTTATTAGTGGAAACAGGATACTTTGTGACAAATAGTGTAGAACTCTTAGTAAGTTCAAAGTAGTAAAAGTAGTAAAAACTCTTAGCAAGCCTATGTCTTATTAGTGAAAACAGGATACTTTGTGACAAATAGTGTAGAACATATCAATAAAAACTCTTAGCAAGCCTGAGTACTAATCTCTATTCATTACCTTGTTATTCACAGTAAGCCAGTGAGATATTCAGTCTATACTACATGTCAACACTAAAGACCTTGCTTTTTATTTGAATTTGTTATCCATGCATCCATTATTCCTTCATCATTTATCTGTCAAGTAATTTTTCATTGCCTACTTTTCATCCTCGTGAATTTTCCCAATTTTTTAAAGAATTTTTCACTTTTTTTAGATTTCAGTTTAATTTGCATCTTTTCCCTTATGACCAGCGACCTGGCTACTCCTCTTAGCCCCTTCACGCCCAGATCTTTCCTTTGTTATAAGAAATCGTCTGTTGTTAGTCATAAAATTACGAAAAGTAACTAAATATACCAAATTAGTTAGTGGACAAGGATACTAAACAGGTCATATCTATAAAATATTGCTTATACTCACTAAAAATTGTCTAATGGCACCCAAATTACAATGGAAATTACGTTCTGGGCCTCAAGGGGTTAAGCAGGGCGAGGGTTCATACCTGACAAGCAGAGACCATTGAAAAACAGAAAAAAGTTCAATCAAAAGAGTCAGACTGCCCGGTAATCTAATATCTAATAGTAATAGGATCATTAACCCCTTCACATATCGATCACTTAACAAAAAACTCTATACAACAAAATTCAGCCTGCATATTAACCCCTTCACGCCCAGATCTTTCCTTTGCTATAAAAAATTGTCTCTTGTTAGCCATGAAATTATGAAAAGTCACTGAATATACCAAATGGGCTAGTGGACAAGGATACTAAACAGGTCATATATATAAAACATTGCATATATTCATTAAAATCGTCTAATGGTACCCAAATTACAAGGAAAATTACGTTCTGGGCCTCAAGGGGTTAAAGGATGCATTTCTTTTAGTCCAAATAATAATAATCTTACCTGCTCCCCCACCACCATGGGTTTCTGAGCATGCCTCTTTTTCTTCTTGACTTTCCCTTCCTTGCCACCTTGTTGTTGTTCCTGCTTCCTTGCCTCTTCATCATCAGCTGCACGTTCCTCCTTCACAGCCTCAGACGACTGTTTCTCTGCCTCAACTTCATCCTCTTTGTCCTCCTCCTCCTCCTCCTCTGCATGGTCAATCACCAATCCATCCACCCTGACCTGGGCCTCTGTCTCCTTCAAGTGGTTGGATGCCACTCTTCCAATCTCCTCGGGTGTATACGTGGTGTTTTTAGAGAGACACAGGAAATGGTCTCTCACCTGGAATAGTGAATGGATTAATCCCTTCACACCCAGATCTTTCCTTTGCTATATAAAATCGTCTGTTGTTAACCATGAAACTACGAAAAGTAACTGAATATACCAAATTAGTAAGTGGACAAGGATACAGAACAGGTCATATCTATAAAATATTGTTTATATTTACTAAAAATCGTTTAATGGTAGCCAAATGCAATGGAAATTACGTTCTGGGCCTCAAGGGGTTGATGGTCACATCTACCTGCTGTAACATCCTCTAGGTAATAAGGGATTATCTTTAATACATAACGTTGTGGTGCTTCTTGACCATGCCCCTATAGTGGAGTATTATCAAGTGACTGGAAGTTTTCTCTCACTCCTTATATTGAACAAATTGATAATAAACCAGTGATATTATAGCACGATAATGATTGCTATCACATGATTCAACTATATTACTGATCATTCACTTTTTGGCAATACTGTTTTGTGTTTGCTGTTCATGTTAGTAGATATGGTAGTTTTGTCTTATTCTTTCTATATGTATTTTCTTTCTTTCTAAATTTTGAACTCAAATATGCTTATGCAGTAGTACCTTTTTTTATATATAATTGATGGGGTGCAGTCAGTTCGTACACAAGTTGTTTCGTACACCAGTAGATTCGTACACCAAAATGTTGTTTCGTAGTCTATATGAAACCACAGTCGTTTCGTACACTCAGCTCAGAGGTGAACTTGATTACTAGAGTTACGAAACGACACCAGGTATGTACGAAAAAACTCAAAATCAGTCTACGAAACAACTAATAAAACCTGGGTACAAAACAACTTGTGTACG
The DNA here is from genome assembly GCA_016584305.1 of Chionoecetes opilio. Lineage (NCBI taxonomy): Eukaryota > Metazoa > Arthropoda > Malacostraca > Decapoda > Majidae > Chionoecetes > Chionoecetes opilio. The sequence goes on from JACEEZ010023140.1 coordinate 430,840, forward strand.
AAACTCCCTGTAACCATAATTGATCATATTTTCTTTTTACTGCACACTTGAATTGTTTGCTTTATGCCACAACCAGTCCTCACGTGGTTTGCCGATTCATGTACACTACAACGTGCCCGGAACTGTAAGGTTAATGTTTGATTTGTATGGTCTGCATTTTACACCAGAAAGAATGTATATTAATATCTTTGTGTTTTACTTGTATTATACTGTTCGAGTAACATGCTTTATATCTCTTTTACATATGTTTTGTATTTGTATTGGACTATTGGTTCCAAAAGAAAATTTGTGTACGTACGGTTGTTCTTTTTACTTTTGAATATATGCTGTGGCCAATAAATGATCTATCTATCAATCTATCCTCTCATGAAATCCATTGCTTCATAACTACAGGCAACACATAGAGCTATTCCTCCAAGGCCTGCAGGTACTATAAGCTGAAAAAGATAGAAAAATATACACATGAATAAAAGAGAGCTCATGACTCACCCTGCCAACACGCTCAAGGTCATCAGTATCTGCCTCTCTCTTTCTCTTACCACCCTCCAGCAGTGGCTTCATGTCTAGGTAGGCACTGTACCGCTCATAGGGACTCATGAACTGCATCGTGCTCTCCACCTTCGCTATACTGATGGGACACAGCTTCTGAGTCTGAAAAAAAGGTGATAGCTTTACCATAAGAACATAAGAAAATAATTTAGCTACAAGAGGCCGCGAGACCTACACGAGGTAGTTCCTGTTACTTAACACTACCTACATCCACCTTTCATCCCCATTCATGAATTTATCTAGCCTCCCTTTAACCCGTAAACTGCGGATACCTGTGTGACAATATCTCTGTGTACGCGGGACTTTTGCCAGAATTCTTATAGTCGCTAAACAAACTTGAATGTGTATCAATGTATTCGCCATATATCTGTGCAACCGCAAAAATAATTTTTGTTTGCTAAAGTCTTGTGGTTATTCTATAATTGTACTTGCAAGATGAAGAGCATTGAGGTTTATGGAATCCATGGTACAGCTCGTTCACAGAAAACAGGCTGCAAGGGTCTTCCTCTCTAATCCCTCTGTCCGCGATAGGGAGAGACCTGTCCTTCACCTTCCATGCAGGTCACTGGGTCACTGAGCCTATGTGTGACCCCTGGGTCATTCTCAGGTAAAGTAGAGTTGCCAGATTTCACCGGCCGAAAAATTAGTCGAGCCTATGTGTGACCCCTGGGTCATTCTCAGGTAAAGTAGAGTTGCCAGATTTCACCGGCCGAAAAATTAGTCCACCTTTTTTAATTTGGCGGCCGCCCAATTGGGTATACTCGCGTTTTCTTAGTGAGTGACCAAATGGGCATAGCCGCACTTTACGGGTTAGAGCTCTCTAATGACTCCACACTAACTACCTGTCTACCGAGTCCATTCCAATCATTTACCACCCTATTTGTGAACCAGTTTTTCCCTATTTCTTTTTTAAATCTACGCTTTTCCAGCTTGAATCCGTTACTTTTTGTTCTAGCAGTGATGACGTAGGGCGCATACTCATTATCATGGTTTTTCTACCTCAGTTACGTAGCATATCTGATTCATGATTAGACGTAGGAGTGAGCATTGAAATGAAATACAGTGGGAGGAATGCTCTCGGTGCAAGAGGGTTATAGCATGGGCGATAGCGTGAGAGGAGACAAGCCCAAATTGCCTCTCTCTAGCCTTGTATTCTAACCCATGTCTCCTTGGACCTTATGACTCTTTGGGTTGAGAGCCAAGACTACTTATCATAACACCACTGGGTCACTTAAGTACGTATATACTACTTGTACATACATATAGCTTTACATCCTTATAGATCCATATTCAGTCACTGTTCAGAAGAGATGTTACCAACTCACACACAACTGAGCCTCACTTGCCTTCAACTCTCCAAACATGTCTGACTTTTTCTTGAATGTTATGGAAATTTCAGGTTCTGAGAAAAGGTTTCCTAACAGTGTTTCCCGTGGAGTGAGCAGTGTGGGCAGGTCAGATGGGTTCTCCTCACACTGGGAGAGGTCGTGCTTGCAATAAGTGTTGTGTGAGAGGTCATCAGCAGGTTCAGAGGCTTGTACAGGCATTTGTTTTACTACAGGAGTGCCTTTGATCTGGAAGAGAAAACGACAATCGCCTGTGATATCAAACTAAATTCAGTAAATCCTCAATTATTCAATATTCTGGACATTCAGCATAAGCAGGAAAACATTTACTTGATCTTTTACAAATTCATATAAAAAAAATACTATAGTTTGTCAAATGATAATACTAGAGACCCTTGCACTCACAAGTTACAACACCTAACAGTACAGCTATAACTACTAACATCAATCATTGGCTGTTCCCTGGCCTCCCTCATGATCGTGTGGAGGGTGAGCAACTCAGTCTTGACTAAGGGTGGTATAGGATTACAGCAAGCCAGGATTCCTTGCATTTCCTTGGGCAACACTTCAGCAATCTGTAGCAGCATGTGTTTGGGGAGAACATACCTGGAAAAACACATGTTCAATATCAGCTCAATCACCACATTTACCAGTGAAGTAAATAATAATTATCCTAAAGGTAAATTGTAATTCATGGTGATAATCAATTATATCTATCTCCTTTCCATTGAAGGAAATGTAATAAGTACCATAACCAGCATTAGCCATTACCTTCCTCTTTGAACCAATCTAGTGAAGAAACTTTCATTATTTTGTTATCTAAAGAAGTATGCATAGTGCCCCTTCACATAACCATAATGCCTTGGAGACATGAGTGAGATACCAGTTTCTTTCTTTAATACCAACACTTCAGAGTAGTGTTTCCCCTTTCTTCTGTTTTTGATAAGTTACGGACTATGAGCTAGTGTGTTTTGTATTATCTGGCTTATAGTGTACCCTAATGTGTACGTTTTTTTTCTGAAAGATAATTATTGTGTGACAGCGAGACTAATGAAAGTGTTGATGGGAGATTTGGTGTGGCTATATAAAGGGAAGGTGAGGTGTGGAGTAAGGGTGAAACATTATACACTTAAAGGATGGTGGTATACAAAAATAGAAGAGATCACTCACTCAGGACTCTCATCCTGCTCCCGTGCCACCTTGTCCCTCCATAGGAAGAGTTCTCGCAGGGCAAACATCTGTCTTGAGTTGAATTTTTTGCGGCTGTGGCGGTAAAGGTTCATGTGGCTTTCCGGCCCCACCCACGGCTTCTCATACCTCTGGATATAACACAATATTATATTAGATCTGTTGTTCTCCATACCTGAAGCCTGTTTACTATCTTTCGTGGTGTGGTGTAGTCTGTAGACCATTTCTGGTCTTTCACTTTCATGGTAAGGGCCCACACACACACAAACAAATGAACAATGAGATAGAGATATGGAGACAGGACCCAGCAAGTATAGCTCCTTTCCCCTTTATCACAGCTAGGTATATACACACTCCACATCCACATCTACAAGAGTGAAAGATTGTCATCCTAATCTCCTGCATGGATTTAGAGGTCACAATTCCTTGTCTTACATGTCATACTTATTCTCTTCTAGGTTAACAGGGGCTGTACTTTGATGGAAGACAAGCCCATGTTATGTCACAGACAATTATTAAAAAAAAAAAAAAAAAAATTGCGTCTGAACATTCAGATTGCATCCACAATTTGCGTACTTAAGGAGTTAAAGTGTTGTGAATGCCACACTAAATGTTTTTTTCCCATACATAAGACCTTCTCAAGTTCTCCTAAACATGTGGGGTGATACAAAGTGAACTGATAGGAAGGCAATCCAAATTTCCATTCATGTGTATCTAATCCCCTTGGCTAATAATGATCGACACAGGTCATCCACTTACCTTTAAACACAGATCTACAGAACGCTGGTATACTGCAGTAATCAGGTTGTTGAGCTGGTTGCCCTTTTCAATGAGTTCATTCCGCATAAGGTCATAAATGTATAGCAGGTAGTGGGAGTCCTGCCTGGCATAGTCAATGAACTCTGGGTTGAGTGGCCTGATCCTCCAATCTGCCCTCTGGAACACCTTGTTGGCTTGTACTTCGCAGAAGCAGGAGAGAAGGGCGGCAAGGGAGCGGCGGGGGTACTCCAGCACCGTGGCCGCCTGGTGGGTGTCGAACAGGTTCACCACATACACCCCACAGTCACGCTGCAGCCACAGGACGTCATAGTCTGAGCCATGGAGCACCTGGGGAAAAATTTCATACGCCTTCACCTGTGTGTCCTCTTGTGTGGCATTAACCATTTAAGGCCTCACATAGAAATTCTCCACACACACACTACAACAACTAGGAAAATACACAATGGTAGGAATGGTTCCATGGAAACCCACCTTTGTTATTTTGTTGTCAGTAAAGACTTCATTGAGGATGGTAAGCTTGCCACGGAGAGCCAGTGGGTCCACAATAAAGTCTTCTTCTCGTGTTGATATTTGGATGAGGCAGGTAAGTCCCAGGTAAGAACGAAATGAGTGGTGCTGGAAGCAGATAATCAATATAGGAATAAGTTTACTGAGAATGCCATGAAAGTTTTTGGGTAGAATACTATTGAAATGCAAACTAATTGTTACTGTTTTGCAGATGATACAGTATATAGTACTACTTGTTGCAGATAGCAGGGAGAAGCTACAAAGTCTAGTTACGGAGTTAGGAAGGGTGTGGAACAGAAGGCTGAAAGTGAATGTAGCAAAGAACAAAGTGATGTGATGCAGCAGGGAAGGAGGCTGATGTAGTCCAGTTTGGCAAGAGTCTAGAACAGATGATAAGTTCTGATATTTAGGAGTGGACATTGATGAAAGGAGGTTCTTGGAGGCAGTGATCTATATGCAAGCATATATGCACATATACATATTATGAACACATAACAATAAAATTTGTGAATAAAATAAGCTTTAAGAAATACAAAAAGATGGCAGAATAATCTCTGGTGGCCTCTGGGATGTTATATAACAGATAGTGCATACCATTTAAAAATGTTACAAGATGGTAATAACCGTAGTTACTGGTATGTATATTAAAACAAGTGAGAATGCATTCTCACCTCCAAGTCAACAGCAAACTCAGTGCAGGTTTTTAGCTTTGCTACCATGTCAGCAAGCTCCTGCTCTGTTGTTATCATTGTGAGGGGCGTCGTATCTAGAGGCTTGGGAGGCTGGGGCGCCACTGGGGTGAGCTGTGAGGCAGGTGTAGTCCAGTGCTGAAGCTCATACTCATAGGGATGACTATAGCTGCAAGAGCAGGGAAGAAAATCAGACTGGTAATTATTCCATACACCTGGAGAGAGGAACAAAATAACAAATGAATAAATAAAAACAATGCAAATTTTAATTAACGTAAGATTGTTTCAAAGCAGATTCTTCCTATCTTGAGTACCAACAAGAAACATCTTCCACCGGAGGCCAAAGGAGTCACAAATCATACATTTCACAGTCCTGAGCATTTTTACAGAAGCAGTAACTGTCCACATGAATCTGCAAGTATATTAGCATTCATAGCAATACAACTTACTGTTCTCTACTAAAGGAATCCAGGCATAGAAGGATAACTTACTGTTCTCTACTAAAGGAATCCAGGCATAGAAGGATAGAGAGTGGCTTGATGGAGTTTGGCTTTTCTTTGAGAATTGGTATGAATGGTTCTTTGCGTGAGTTCTGAACCTTTTCACTGAAGAATAACTGGGGTTTCTGTACATTACGGGATGCTAACAAGACAACATTTTGTCCTCGTACTTGCAGGGATGCTGGGCCCTGAAACGAAATTAAATGTGTCAGATTTACCCAATCAGAGAGAGTAAAAGCAAATAATGAAGTAGTACATTTACATAATGATGTGCTCTGGCAGCAGCAAAATTCAGGTATGGCCTACTTCACAAAACAATAATGAAAGAAATACTTGGTAATTTTTGCATCAAGTGGATACTAAATTTAATGGACAAATCTACATTCGGTCTAATCTTACTTCAAAGATCCAAAACTGGTAGAATGTAATCTAGTGATCTGCCCCACGCCCAGCACTACATTAGTACAAGCATCGTGATCCTAGATCCATGCATGATCTAATGTAATGTGAGCAACCAATCCATTCACACATCTTTCATGCCCATAGAGATCAGTGACAGCACACCACAAACCCCTCATTACTACCCTCGTGTTGCCCATCAACCCCTATCTTCAACAGCAAGTGCATCACAGAACAAGGGTGGGTGGCATGAGCCTCTAGAGGCGTCACTATAAAAATCCTGCCTGCACCTCCACGGTGAGGCCCAACCATCATAACCTTCAAATAAACCCTCAGAGCTCAACATCTAAGCCCTCACAGAGAGGGAATAGCCTACAGGTGCTAAAGCCATACACGTGAAGGAAAATAAATGGGTTTGACCCATGTATTTATATCTAGAATCATTGTATCACCCTTGGTATCAAATAAATTTCATTTGAAGAAAGCAAATACTTTTTTTGAACCTCTTTATGAAACTCATCCCATTTTGTGAAACCTATGCTGCTACTGAAAATAATCAATATTCATTTATTCATCATACCGTAATTTTCTTGATGACTGGGTCCAGCAGCTCAGCATTTGCATTCTTTTTCAATCCAGAAGCTTCATCAATATCAGAATTCTAAGGAATACAAATTCAGCGATTATAATCAAGTGCAGAAAATATCTTTGCATATATGATGTTGCTAGAATTAAGGCATGTGTTGTAGCCTTAGTTTCATTACACAAATGTATGACTGAAACTTTTTCTTCTTTGTAAAACCAATTTTTTTTGTAATTGTACAGGGGTATATTTTGTCATGCAAGTATCTCTTATTTCTGCAAATGCTCTTATAGGATTTGGATAGTCTAGAAACATTTCAGTTTTCTCAATTATCACAGTCAAAAAGGAGTATACGTATAATGTACAACAATGATTCTCCTCAAACATAACATTTGAGCTTTTTACTTACAATTCTTTCCAGGAGAGCATCATTACCTTCCCTAATGATATCCATCTGGTCAGATATCTTGTGGCGGGAAAGGCTAACCACTACATCCTGGTGCTCAAATATGTCCCTCACTCTGAAATCATATAAAAATTGCTATATCAAATGCAATCAAAACAGTAAGCTGTCAACAGCTATAACAATCAGTCTTGAGTAACCTTACCTATAGTAAAAATGAATAAATCATACATCAATACAGATAATGAGTTTGCTGGAATGACAAAACACGATATGTGTGAGAGTGAGTACATATCATTAGTTATGGAACATATCACCAAGACATGATCGATACTGGACTCAACTTTTCATTTTTTTGTGTTTACAAAAAATGTTCTTGGAGAGGTACCCAAGCCTTCACCTGGATGGCTGACCTTATGGCTCACAACAGGAGCTCTTCTCAAATATGGCTTCTTAAGACTATATTTGCAACGATAGTATTTCATATTGAATTGACATGTAGTAAAAACCCGCTAAAATGCTTCTACAGTAGCTGGTGGTGATAGACACATGACCCTATATGCATGACACACAGACTGCTTACAGTGAGGTGATGGTGGAGTTGACCCTCTCCATGGTCCGCTGCACCCCTTCATAGTCCCGGTAGTGGTGCCAGCCCTGCAGCTCAGCACACGCCTTCTGACACCCACGCACCGTTATCATAGTTTGCTGTAAACATAACAAATATGTTGTAATCTTACAATCTTGTTATGAGACACAGAAAAAACAAACAATTACCACTAAAATTCTTAGTTCATACCAGGGGCGTATTTACGATCTTGAAACATTGGGGGCTTAGCCCAGCCAAGAGATCTTTAAATTTTTACAGGATAATTTTCAATTTATTTATGAGTATCATTAATATAAGAATATAAAAAAAATGCACTTTAAAAATAATGCACTTCGGAAAAAATGCACTTCGAAAAAAGGGCTTTGAAAAATCTGCACTTCGAGAAAATGCACTTTGAAAAAAATGCACTTTGAAAAAAATGCACTTTGAAAAAAATGCACTTCGAAAAAAATTGGACTTTGAAAAAAATGCACTTCACAGAAAGGATGTGCGTCCCTGACCCTGGGAGAATGCCTCCCACACTGCCAGAAATAGTCAGAGATAAACTAGTGAGAGTGGTGACGCATGAGGCGGAACTTCATACAAGACAAGGAGAGGTTGCAAATACTTTGCTTTAATCTATTGTCTGGAGAGGAAAAAACAAATTACGGAAAAACCAGTAGAAAAGTGCCCGTTTCCTATGCATTGAGAAGTGTGTAGTACTTGCCGGTCCGCATCAGACTCATTAAGGTACCTGAAACTCTCGTCGCCATCAATCAATCAATCATTGGGGGCATACGCCGGGGGGCGCGTCGCCTCGCCCACCCTACGACGCCACTCCCGGGGGTCACCACGCGCGAGTTCCCATGCAGGCTCCTTTCCCATACCAAGCAGCTCTCGACAAGAAACATCAACTTGCCCCAGCCACGAGCCTTGTGGGCACCCCCTTGGCCTCCTCCACGCCGGATTGTCTCTTACAGATACAACCCGATGGGAAGGATCGGTTTCAGGGTAGCGTGCCACATGCCCATATAGCCGAAGTTGGCGCTGACGGACTATGCAGGTAATAGGCCTCGATTCAGTCTCACGGTGCAATCGTTGATTTGACACGTAATCATCCCAATGATACCCCATGATTCTGCGAAGACACTTATTACCAAAGGCATTGATTCGTCTCTTCAAGTCACTATTTAGTGTCCATGTCTCAAAACCATAGAAAAAGACAGGGATCACAAGCGACTTGAAGATCCGGATCTTTGTCCTCCTGCACAGGTACCGACAACGCCAAATACTCCCGCTGAGCGAGTCCATAACACCGTGGGCTATGCCAATCCGCCGTAAGACTTCTTGACGTGACCCGCCGTCATTATGGACTGCGCTACCAAGGTATGTAAAACTTTCCAAGATCTCAATGTCCTCGCCAGAACTCGTCGCCATCGACGAGTTCTAATTATTCACGTAGACTAGTTTTCCAATTTTCTACGACTGTACCAGTACCCAATATATAAATTAATTCAGTTTTTACCCATATTTATGCATTCAGGGATTAAATACCAGCAATAGCTTGAACTTTTCAATGGTTTTCCCATTGTTAAAACTGTCTGCACAAATATGTATGCAAGTTTGGCAACACCTGCTTCCTGCTCCCACCTCCCTGAGATTAGCAGACGTCCACTACCCCTCCTGTTTAAAAATATTACTTATTTCAGCCAGAAATGGTTAGGTTAGGTCAAATCAGGTTAGGTTAGACGTGGGGGTTCGATTTAGTAACAGATGAAAGCAAGAAAAAACAAGTAACATCTCAATACTACGGCAGTGCAAAGCGGAGCGCGATGTTTGCAGGGCGGGCCGCCCACAACTGGAAATAATTATGTTGTCTTCGAAAAAAGTGGCATCCAATAATGTGATATATACCCTTTATTCTTCCTTTTCATCTTTTACAAGTGGAAGTGTCGTCGAAAATTTCTACGTCGACGACAATTCTTGGTTAATGTTTCGACGAGAGTATAGGTCAACAAGTTCCATAATTCCTTATTAACATTACCTAAGTATTCTATCAAAACCTTCCCTAAGCCTAACCTATACCAAAGACTACTGTATACAGTAGTCTTTGCCTATACACTCTTCTTCCTATTAGAAACATTATTTATCTCCGAAAGTAGAGATTTGCAACGTAAACTCAGAAAGAGTTTCTGAGAATCCATTAAGGTAAACAGAAACCATATTCCCAACAGTGTAAAGAATTATGGTCCTGGTTTTAAAAATTTCAGAAATATTTTAGAAAACGTGAGTATTAAGGCTGGCAGAAAGTCTGCAGAACCCATTTCAGCTGCATATAACCGCTCAAATGAGCCCAGAGAAGATGCATCTACAAATCACTTGGCCGAAAATTCAAGTGGGGGTTTAACTCACCTCACTTTGAGGTCTTTACCTAAACATGAGAAGAAACATTTCAGTTAGGGGAGGCGGTAGCGGAGTGGTCAGCGTCTCCAACTGGCGTTCTCGGTGACCCGAGTTCGATCCCCGAAGAAACCCAAAACCTTTCTGCACCCTCGAGTGGCCTAAGAACACCCACATGCCCTGCCCATCAACATTACCTTCGATTGCAAGCGCATCGGAGGACACAGGGGGGCGGCATGAGCCTCTAATCACAGGCGTCACTATTAGAATCCTGCCTGCGCCACCACAGGCGAGGACCAACCATCAGAGCCCTCAAGTGGGTATCCGTTGATTCAGGCCGCCAGTTGAAACAGGCCGCCTATAGTAGCATGCATACCCAGCAGACAGGGCGGTGCAGGTTAGGTATACTTTGTGGTTAAGGTAAGGTTAGGTTAGGTTAGGTATACTTTGTGGTTAGGTTAGGTTAGGTATACTTTGTGGTTAAGGTTAGGTTAGATTTCATTAAAACCTATAAGGTTAGGTTAGGTTTCATTAAAACCTGTAAGTTTAGGTTAGGTTTCATTAAAACCTATAAGGTTAGGTTAGGTTTCATTAAAGCTTAGGGCGGTGCGCACCGCCCTGTCTGCTTGGTATGCATTTAATATAGGCGGCCTGATTCAACTGGCGGCCCGAATCAACTGTATCCCTCAAGTGAACCTCCAGAGCCTGCCATCCGAGCCCTGGGTCACCACTGCCTACAGGAGCTATAGGCACAAATGTTATAAAAAAAAATAAAAAATAAAAATAGTTTCTGAATGGACAGTGCTGTCTAATCAATATATCAAACATGTGACTTCAAGTGACGGAGTGTGGAGCCATAATTAAACCATGAAAGATCGTATGAAATTGAACAAAATCAGATGAAGGGCATTCTCTCACATAATTTCATGTCACTAAACTCACATTTGAATGATGGCGTTCATATTGTAAATATACCTAAGTGCATGCTATCTTATACTCACTTTTATGTACTCATCTAATGGCTGCCCTCCCGTGAAGGAGTCGTGAGAGGAGGAAGCATCCCCCTCCATGGTGCCTTCGCGTGTTGTTTGTTGTGGAGAAGGCCGAATTGCCCGAAAAGCAGCGTGCACCTTAAAACTTGAGCCTGAGTTGGAACTTGTGGTACGATAGGCTGTCATCCATGATGTCGACTCAAATCAGATGTTCGAATGCCTTTCCGTTGACTCTCGTTCCTTTTTGATAAGTCATATTAATCTCGTGTTCGTGGTCGTGTCTTCAGAATGTGTTGCGTTTCATTCTACCCGAAGTAACATTACCTTTGATTCTACCAACCGTAGCGTCTTTTCAGATATGTTTTCCAATTTTTATCCATTTCATCCATTTCCAGAATCTTTCCATTCTTTTGATTCCATTCATTTTTTTTTTCCATTTATTTGTTCACTAATCTCCTTTTTGAGTAGCAAAATTTCTGTGTTCTACATTTTGCCATGTATGTCGGTGAAGCCTTTAGAATAGATCGACGCCCTCCAAAAGTCTTGCGAGAGGAAGCAAGAAAAAGAGGGATAAAACTGCTTCTGCTAGCATTATATAGACACTGACATATTGCACTGAAGGTCCCGTGCACTGCCTTTTTTTCATTCGAGCTCTTCATGCCTTCTTTAATCCCTCATCTCACTCCATTCTTCCACTCCTCTCCCTTCTACCATTACCTCGAACATATGCGCGTGGATTAGAATGTTGACGCGTGGATGAGTATGATGACGCGAGGAGTATATGATGGGCGCGTGGGTGAGTATGATGACGCGTGGAGGATCGTATGATGACGCGTGGATGAGTATAATGACGCGTGGAGGAGTATATGATGACAGGCGCGTGGAGGAGTATGATGACGGGCGCGTGGATGAGTATGATGACGCGTGGAGGAGTGTGATGACGGGCGCGTGGATGAGTTTGATGATGCGTGGATGAGTATGATGACCGGGCGCGTGGATGAGTATGATGACGCGTGGATCGAGGAGTATGATGACGGGCGCGTGGATGAGTATAATGACGGGCGCATGGAGGAGTATGATAACGCGTGGAGGAGTATATAATGACGGGCGCGTGGATGAGTATGATGACGCGTGGAGGGGTATGATGACGGGCGCGTGGATGAGTATGATGACGCGTGGAGGAGTATAATGACGGGCGCGTGGATGAGTATGATGACGCGTGGAGGAGTATATAATGACGGGCGCGTGGATGAGTATGATATGACGCGTGGATCCGAGTGGTATGATGAGACGGGCGCGTGGATGAGTATGATGACGCGTGGAGGAGTATATAATGACGGGCGCGTGGATGAGTATGATGACGCGTGGAGGAGTATATAATGACGGGCGCGTGGATGAGTATGATGACGCGTGGAGGGGTATGATGACGGGCGCGTGGATGAGTATGATGACGCGTGGAGGAGTATAATGACGGGCGCGTGGAGGAGTATAATGCCGGGCGCGTGGATGAGTATGATGACGCGTGGAAGGGTATGATGACGGGCGCGTGGATGAGTATGATGACGCGTGGAGGAGTATAATGCCGGGCGCGTGGATGAGTATTGAGTATGATGACGTGTGGAGGGGTATGATGACGGGCGCGTGGATGAGTATGATGACGCGTGGAGGAGTATAATGACGGGCGCGTGGATGAGTATGATGACGCGTGGAGGAGTATAATGACGGGCGCGTGGAGGAGTATGATGACGCGTGGAGGAGTACAATGACGGGCGCGTGGAGGAGTATGATGACGCGTGGAGGAGTACAATGACGGGCGCGTGGAGGAGTATGATGACGATTGAAGGAGTATAATGACGGGCGCGTGGAGGAGTATGATGACGCGTGGAGGGGTCAATTTTTTTATGATGGGAGCCGCCAGGGCGCGAAGAGGAGCATGATGAGGGGCGCGTGGAGGAGTATATGATGACAAACAGTTTATTTGAAACACTCATCTTTACCTATTTGTATAGGATATCAACTTCAACCAACACCTTTCTGTTTCAGGCCATAGGTTTCTTTAATTAACTGTGACTAAATTCTTCATCCGATACATTTATTAGTTTTAGTGGCAATAGCGACTCGATCATTTCTCACCCTTTCTAGGCACAGATCGAGGCACTCATTCAAGTGTAGCCCACAACGAGTTGATCAAAGAAAGGGTTGTGAGGAATCAGTGTCGAGTAGCTATAAAACCAAAGTAAGGTAATGTTACTTTGGATAAAACCACAGTCTGCGGATAAAACTAGGTTGATACGCAGTTTATCATCTGTGGATGAGACGTTATCTCTGTTTCTATGGTTACCGGTATATAGAAGTTCGTACTTCGTAATACAGCAACTTCTAACTCTAGCAGCTGGCGCTTGGTAAAACTACGAGAGAGAGAGAGAGAGAGAGAGAGAGAGAGAGAGAGAGAGAGAGAGAGAGAGAGAGAGAGAGAGAGGATAAAATGAGGACGAATTAATAATTATTTATGTTACATAATGGAAGGTCTGCAACTTGAGGTAAATCGAATAAAGGATTTGCAGTAGGTTGTCTCCTCTCATCTTACAAAGTCTGCTTGACTTGCCATAGTTTCTCACATGGTATTCTATGATGTAGTACCTAAACAAATATGGTTATGATTTAAACCTCGAACTGCAGCCTTTTCTGAAATGTGAAGGTTCCTTTTAAACAAATTTAAAATCCACCTCGGCACCGCAAAGGAATTAGCTGCCGCATGTACGACAACTATTAGTTTGTGTATTTCCTTATTTCAATACTTAAGGACTAAGTAATCGGTCATGTACTTATAATATCGTGCCTGGTAATATCAAAGAAAGTTTTAAGGGAATCACTAAACGCTAGGTGTGTGGTCATAATAAATTGTGATATGACAAGGTGAGCGGCAGTGGGACGCCTGCGCACACCCGGTTCTTGTGTACTCTGTCTCTGGCGGCCCCGCATCCTGCCTGGTGCTGCGAGGGACTTAGTCAGATTTTTGGTGTTGTGTCCACTATGGCTGAAATGGAGGAGCTTTCCATGCTTGTAAGTACTAATATGACTATGTGGATGCATGGGGTCATTATAGTGTAGGTCAATATGGAGTGAAAGTAGATGATAGCGGTTTACAGGTGAAGAAAGTGGACTCTGGCTGTGGTGGTGAAGATGGCTGCCTAGACTATGTCCGTACGTTGAACCCGTTTACATTCTAAGTAGAGCACCTTTAAATTTAGGTATTTATCTGTGATAGTGTAGTATGTTATGTATCTTATCGAGTATATAGTAATGGGAGCCCTAATGTCTTTCAGGAAGGCGTGGAGGCGGCGCTATCCAACGGTAAGTGGTGGCGGCAGGGCCGTGTGGAGACAGAGTCCCCCCACAGCTTGGGACTTTGTTTCAGGCAGCCATTCGTGGCCTTGGTTGCAACACCTATAACAACACCACATTTCTGGCTTATTTCTCTGTTCATCAGTTTAGAAAGGTGACAGACACATGTGAAATGCCATTTCTACCCATATTTTTACAAAAGGTGTGCTACTCGCGTGTAGATTAACGATTATTAGGAGCCCGGCCTGGCGGCAGAGACAGAGTCCACCACGGCTTGGGAACTTCGTCTCAGGCGGAGGCGGCAGCCAGACCGACCGGTCCACACATTCTCTTCTTCACTTGCTCATTGCATTCCTCTATTCTTGCTTTTCAATAAAGTAATGGAAATTAAGCAAGTTATAAATAACGATGGATTTGCCGACCGCGATATACGCGAGGATTTTTCTTAAGAGTTAATAAGGAATTTTACAGAGTATGTTGTATTTTTGGTGCATGTATAATATGTCAGGGGAGTGTGAGAGGATGCCACCAAAGCAATCAGTGGTCAGGATATAAGTTGGTATGTTGGCGGAAAGCCCAGTCCGGCCAAACATATGCCGGGTTGGTGCACCAAAGATTGGAATTCTGTAGCCTGGGCTATCAGGCACCTTCGGATTAGTGGGACAACCCTACATTAAAAGTATATGTATGCAAACTCTTTCGTAGCCATTTGTGTTATGACGAAGTCAAATGTAAAGGTCACGTTAATACGCACTTACTCATAATGACATAATGCCAAATTTGATCAGCATTTACGTGTATCACAATAGGTGATCCGTGAAGGTCTTAGCAGTTAATACAGTCAACATATGGTAGTATGAATTAGCAGTGCCGGCTACGTAAGGTTGGTGGTAAAGGATCGTCGCGCTGGTGGGACTCACGTGCTGCCAAGTGTTTCGATCCCCTCCCCCCACCCCTGTCATCCCCGGGATCACCCCCCTTCTCTCCCCCATTCATCCGCCCACCCACCTTTACCTCTCCCCCTCCCAGGCCGGCCGCTTTCGCTCAGACGGCCAGGCGGCAGGCGTCAGCCGACACCGTGTTCGAAACCCCCGCCATCTTTGGCTTAGCCTTTACAGCCGAATGTATTGCGACTCTTGCTTTCGTGATAGACTTAGTGGGATAATCCAATTTTAACAGAGTTACCAACGATAGTATGTACATCGAATTAATGTTTTATAATTTATCTTCACGCTTTGAAAAAGTTCATGGATGCTATTTCCAAATCGCACTCGGTCCACGTGCTGGGGGTGGGGTGGCGGATAGGGGCGCTGCCACGCTCATTGTAGTCTACCAAAACATTTTTATAAGTGGTGCCGTATTTGTTCTTGGAATTGTTGTAGTAGTGGATGAATACGGAAAGTTTTGTGACAATTATGTTATTGTGCAAGACCTTGAATACGTCGTGCTCTCTGGCTTTGGGATGCTTGCAACCAAGGCCGATTTAACATGTTGCTTGCAACAACGTAGTGTTTTTAAGTTAAATGTCCGGATCTCATGAAGATCCGCCACGCCAGCTATTTTTGGGGTGACATAACTGTGGACTGCGGCCACCCAGAACCCCCGCTAGTTCACTAACTTAACCTGGACATTGGTTACGTAACCTAAATATCCTTTTAGTACATTGTTCATGATTAAATTTATATTAAAGTACATGTATTTGATATAAAAGCTATCTGATTAGCTGGGAGTATGGAAATTTGTGACACAGGTAATGAGGTAACCGAACCCATAATCGCGGTGAAGGGAATGAAAGTTCATAGGTGATAAATCCTGATTAGATGATTAAGTCTAATTTCAATAGAATTGTCCAGTTCGTAATAATTTTTTCGACTTTGCAAGATAGGTGCCTTGCACTGACGTCACGATCTAGCGTCTTCAAGCCAAATGCCGGCCGTCGGAGCGAGCTGGAGGACCAACAAACTCCACTTGCCGCCCGTGTTTGCCAGCTTATGGTAATTTTCCCCTACCAAATATATGTTTATCAGTATAAAAGATATACTGTTATCTTCGGAAATGTTTGTTCTATAATACTATCAAATAAAAAACCGTAAAACACACTAAAGAAATGCCATTATGAGACTCAAGAAATATGCATGAACTTAATATTCGCTTAAACTCTTCGCCATTTAATATTTTGCGAGAACATTTTACATCGAGAATATCAATAGAAGCGGAATTTCATTAGCTTTCCATTGATATATTTCGTTTTCTGATAAATGAATTAGAACCATGCAAACATTAGTGTTAACAAAATAAATAACATCATGAAATCGGGAAAATTACCCGATTTCATGATGTTATTTATTTAGTTAACGCTAATTTATACACACTGCTAATTCATTTATCAGAAAACGAAATATATCAATGGAAAGCTAATGAAATTCCGCTTCTATTGATATTCTCCATGTAAAATGTTTTCTCGCAAAATATTAAATGGCGATGAGTTTAAGTGAATATTAATTAAGTTCATGCATATTTCTTGAGTCTCATAATGGCATTTCTTTAGTGTGTTTTACGGTTTTTTATTTGATAATATTATAGAACAAACATTTCGGAAGATGACAGTATACCTTTTATACTGATAAACATATATTTAGTAGGGGAAAAGTACCATAAGCTGGCAAACACTGGCGGCAAGTGGAGTTTGTTGGTCCTCCAGCTGTACTCTGTTCAAGAACGTTAGTGCCAAATTCTCCTCCCCCGAGGAGGAGCATGTCAGGCCAGCTTCGCTGTGGCCTCTTATTGGTTGACGGAATTCAGTGGAAAGCGTGCATCCTACAGTACTTCGTTGTTTCTTTAACAACACACCATATATTTGCTTTGAGTGCATGAAAGTCCTCAATTCACCATCGTTAGTAAATATGTTATCACATGGACACAAAAGTAAGTCAGATACTCTTCATGAAGACAAGATATTGAGAAGGAAATATAATGACTCGTAAAATTCTGAGGGACGAGGTGAAAATGGTCATCTGGAGGCGCAGTAACCTTTTTGACGTCAAACAAGCAAACCCTTAACCTGACCTGTTCCGAACTACCCTTAATGACCGCACGCCTGAGGCTCCCCACCAGCCTTGCCTTGAGACGATATAGCAGGTCACAGGGGAAAGAGAAAGAGAGAGAGAAAAAAGAAAGAAAGAGAAATAGAGAGAGAGAACAATGATTCAACGATGTTTCTCCTTCCACCTCTTCCTGATGTTATAATCCATCATAAGCTTTAAAAAATGACGAATAATTAGGGGAGCGAGGTCATTTAAGTAGATATATATAATATTGATTTTGTTATTTATATAACTTTTCTGGCCGTACGTGTGTGTGTGCTGTGCTGACGTGGGTCAAAGTCACAATTCAGGGATTAACGGGCATATGGGAGGGCAGACCGATGCCTGAGAGTGAGGGGTGAGGATGAGTTTATTTAGTGTACATTTTGACGCCAAACCTTCCCTCACGCCCCAGAACGCCATCACCCAATCAAGAGGGAACCAGGGCCTAACAAGCTCCACATCGGAGGAGGTGCGTGTGGCTCTAGCGTTTCTTGAACAGAGTATAGCTCCGACTGGCGGCATTTGGCTTGAAGACGCTAGATCGTGACGTCAGTGCAAGGCACCTATAGGTGTCTTGCACGTGACGTCACAGCCCTTGTTGTGGCTGCGACAGACGCGGCTTCAAGCCAAATGCCGCCCGTCGGAGCAAGCTGGAGGACCAACAAACTCCACTTGCTGCCCGTGTTTGCCAGCTTATGGTAATTTTCCCCTACCAAATATATGTATCAGTATAAAAGATGTATTGTTGTCTTCGGAAATGCTTGTTCTATAATATTATCAAATAAAAAACCGTAAAACACACTAAAGAAAGGCCATTATGAGACAAGAAATATGCATGAACTTGATATTCACCAACTCCAGCTCCCATTTAATATTTTGCTCGAAAACTTTTTACATGGACAATATCAATAAAAGCGGAATTTCATTAGCTTTCCATTGATATATTTCGTTTTCTGATAAATAAATTAGAACCATGCATAACATTAGCGTTAACTAAATAAATAACATCATGAAATCGGGTAATTTTTCACGATTGATGAGGTTATTTATTTAGTTAACGCTAATTTATACATGGTTCTAATTTATTTATCAGAAAACGAAATATATCAGTGGAAAGCTAATGAAATTCCGCTTCTATTGATATTCTCCATGTAAAATGTTTTCGAGCAAAATATTAAATGGGAGCTGGAGTTGGTGAATATCAAGTTCATGCATATTTCTTGAGTGTCTCATAATGGTCTTTCCTAACCGTGTGTTTTACGGTTTTTTATTTGATAATATTATAGAACAAACATTTCCGAAGACAACAGTATATCTTTTATACTGATAAACATATATTTGGTAGGGGAAAATTACCATAAGCTGGCAAACACGGGCGGCAAGTTGAGTTTGTTGGTCCTCCACCTCGCTCCGACGGGCGGCATTTGGCTTGAAGCCGCTAGATCGTGACGTCAGTGCAAGACGCCTATAGGATAATGTATTAGGTTTATGAAACGCGAACTTATTTTTTCTTTTTACTCTCCTTCCGTGGAAAAAAAGTATACATGGTTGCTTCGCGATTCTTCCCACGCAATACACCGAGGGATTATTCATTGAATGTTTGTCAAGGTAGGCTCTTCATTTGGATGGATAGTACCTACCTTTCGGCCACCAACTATTTCCTCGCTGCAGCAGTTATGACGCACTCACGCTATCGGAGTCATTTTGTACAATCTAGTTTTGTTAATGAGAGCTTTATTGCTTGTTAATGACTCAAACACATGACATTTGATACACTTTACACTTCGCTGATTCCTAGCTGGTTGGACCCCCACAGAGTAAGCCCCTAAGATGGCCACTAACATACCACCCCAAATGTTAAGACAGCACCAACACTACTTGACCGCAAAAATACAGCTGTAAAGTGTGCTACAAGCCCAAAACAGCAACACACAAGTTTATAACAAGCACATTCAGACCCACAACCAACTATGCTTATTGGTGCCAAAAAGAGAAAACAAATTTCCCATGGAATCCCTGAGCCCTTTCTTGAATTTGCCAAAAGAGACAGACTGCAACATAAGTAGGATGAGAATTATATATTTTAACCACACTAGTTGAGAAAATCCTGCATCTAGCATTACAGGGATTATGAGGAACAAATGTCAATGTTCCCCAGAACCAGTAATTGGAGGCTTAACAAATTGATCTAAAGAAGTAGGTGACAGGGGCAGTGGCGTAACAAAGGGTGTAAACACGGGGGGGGGCATCATAGTTTTCATATGTAGTATATATATATATATATATATATATATATATATATATATATATATATATATATATATATATATATATATAATATATATGGTAATTTTTCTAAGCGCGTTACCAATTTATCTAGTTATTCAAAGGAGATCAGAGGCACGTATCCCACCCCGCCCCGCAGTTCTGCCACTGGAGGGGATTGAAAATCGTATAACAATTTATTAGGTCAGCATGAAGAAGTCTTCCTTCACAGAGTAAAGGTCTCAAGACTTATCTCTTCGATGCCAATATTTTTTTGTCCATTGTTGTTGGTACGATTGAAGAATAAGTCAGCGACATAAGACTATGCTCCGGATAACTGATTAAAATTCAAGGAGAGGATGTACTATGTAAGTATATATGGGTAATGAATAATTTGACCATGAAGTTGGGCAAGCAATACGGTGTTGATTGAAGCACTCATTGAATAGGTCTCCCACAAGTCACTACTACAAAGATTTGGACAACAGTGAACAATGGTATTCAGTAATTAATGTGGGGACATGTGAGGGATGTAAAAGACTGGCTATCTAGCATGTTTATGGATAGAAGTAGTCCCTTAAGTAAGCGAAACAGTGTTGTTTCTGAAGACCCTATTTCCAGTTGCCTTTGGTGATACAGGAGGGATCCACCAATACATTGTATTTGTTACGTTTTACATAATATAGAAGAGAACATTCACTTCATAAAATTGTCGTACTTGGGTTTGATGATAAAAATGTCAATGCTAGTCATTTGATAGGTAAGAAATATTGATTTGCTTGTGTTGATCCTCCTAGTTCATTGTTTCTCAGCTTGAAATATGTATTCCGAGTTAAGTGGAGAAGCCCTTGTGATTGAGGCATATTGGTATGTTATTAAAAACATTTCTTAGCTGCATGTATGTAAGATGCTTAATTTGCCTTTACTATGATACTTGATGGTCTTATTTTCCTCTCCTCCCCAGGAATGCCCAATGGCATTTCAAATGGAACTTCAGAACATCGTGAGCACAAGGAGCACAAACACAAGCACCGGGACAGGGATAAGGACCGCCACAGGGACAAAGACCGTCACAAATCCTCCCATAAGGACAAGGACAGGACAAGGACAAGGACAAGGATAAGGACAGACACTCATCTAGTCATAAGAGCTCACATAAGGAGAAGGACCGGGACAAGGAACGTAGCAAAGACAAGGAACCGAGCGAGAGACACAAGGATAAGGAGAAGAGTGAGAAAGACAAAGAACGGCACAAGGACAAAGACAGAAGTGACAAAGAAAAGCATCGTGACAAGGATAGAGAGAGAAGCGACAAGGACAAGCATCGGGATAAGGACAAACACAGGGAGCGTAGTGATAAGGACAAGCCTCGAGACAAAGACAAGGAACGACACAGAGATGAAAAGAAACACAGCAGCAGCGGAGAGAAGAAGGAGAGGGACAAAGACCGCCATTCGTCCTCGTCACACAAGAGTCACCGGGACAAGGATAAGGAACGTGACAGGCACAGGGAAAAGGAGAAGAATCGCGAGAAGGAGCGAGAAAGAGAGAAGGTTAGTTGGCTATTAAGTTATCAAGTGGAATTTCAAACCATCTTACTTTAGTACTAGTATGCTCTAGTAATTACATTATTTTTTCTTTAAAGATTAGTATTCCCAATGGAATCATGATAAAAAAAAAAAATCTTCGATGCTGGTAGAATTTCAAGAACTGATTGATCAAAAAATTGATTGTTTTCATTTGTAAAGTGAGCGTGACTATTGTGTTTTTGTAAGTATTTTTCATCTTTTCTTTATTTTTTGTTTTCCTTTTCAGCTAAAGCTGGAAGCTGAAGATGTGTCACTAAGAGAATTTAATGAAACTACCACTGAAGATCTTCATGTCAAGGAGGAGCCTATTGAGTCTGAGGAGGAGGACAAGCTGGTGATCAATGAGCCCATGAAGGACGAGCCCCCCGAGGAGGAGGAGGAGGAGATGCCCCTGGTGAGTAAGAAGGAACCTAAGGAAGAACTACCAGAGGATGATGATGGGGATGATGTGCCGTTGGTGAGTGTTTCTTTAATGTACTACGGTATGGACGTAGGAGGGGAGTTCCTCATCTCTGCAGCCTTCCAAAAGAACCTCTGCTCTTCACTCTTCTGTAAGATGGCTATGGGATACTTGACTTAATAGAGTATAAAACTAATAATATATATTTTTTCATTAGTTTTGAAAACACTTATGAATGCACATCTTTGCTCAACGGCTGCGATAATATTAGTTTGAACAACTATGTATTAAATTATCTTGTTACTGTATGCACAATAATGGAGGAAATGTACATTAGTATTTTTCGGTTTAGAGTGCAGAGTCCCGTTCTGCTGAATAATTACTGAATGATGAAACTTGGGGTTGCCTGCTGGTACTAATTGATTTTATATTTGGTTTAATTTTTAATTTTTTATCCCTGAGTTTGCTGGTAATTAATAGATATCAGTTATTTACCAATTTGGAGGGATTACTATAAACTTTCATAGCATTTTCTTTCCTCCTCAATAATCTCGAAGAAATGGTCCTTCAAGTTAATTACTATCATTTTGCTAATCTCATCCTTCACAACAGTAGTGGGAATTGCCTTGAACTGATTGGCTAGTATTAGGGGAGCTATGTTGGGGATCTTTCAGTAGCCACTTATCTGTAGTTATTGAGGTTTCCATGCTTTTATTTCCTTTTTCTTGTAACCATATCTTGTAGTTTTGTTATTTTCGGTATAATTGTTTTAGATCTGAATTTTCTTATTTTTTGTTGTTGACATTGATATATTATTTTGTATATATGTTGCATAAATGATGGCTTCTTTTTTTCTTTTGAATATGAGGAATACACAGAAGCAACCATGAAGTTTATCAAAGCATTTATATTGCAGTCGCATCGCAGCATATAAAGGAGGCCAATGAAGATGACGACGACAAACCATTGGCCATGCGTAAGAAGGTCAAGACTGAGCCAAAGGAGAAGAAGAGGAAAAAAATAAAAGACGAGGATGAAGACGATGACTTCAAACCGGTAGGAGGCCTAGCTTGTATATTACTTTTGCATACGTCACAGTTTAATGGCCACATAATCTAATATCATCTGATAAGGCTCTTGGATGTCTTATATTACACTGGAGTCCTGAAATACGCTGGGGTTATGTACTGAGCCACCCTGGGAATGATGCAAACCCCCTCAAAGTTTCCAAACCACAAAACCCCCCAAGAATTAAGTTTCCCAATCCTGGCTGGGTGGCTGGGCAGCTCACAAAGGATAGGTTGTATGTAAACAGATACTGAATATTCACCATGGAGGTATTACACCTAACCTAGACTGACCGTCAGAAAAGTTTCCGCGGCAAAGGATAAACAAATTTCCGCGGCAAGGGATAAACAAAAACTATGCAGGTCACAAGAAGTAGATTAAGGCATAAATTATTGATAATGACTCTTTCCTTAAAAATCCATGTTAGCATCAGGATTCAGAGAAACAAGAAGTGAAGGCAAATAGAATACACTAGGATTTGCTAGGAACAGCTTCCATTGCAAAAACTTGAGCAAATGTCTTTCAGTGAATGATTTAGATTAATTTTAATGGATTGTCTTTCTCTAAGTTTTACACTTTATTTTATTTATACCCAGCCAGGTCTGTGAAGGAAATTTGGTAGGATGATTTGTTGATTATCCTGCCTAATAATGTGATATCTTCATAATAGGAAAAAAAGAAAATTAAGAAGGAGAAGAGAGAAAAGAAGGCGAAAGGAGGATCGAGGATGATGGCGACGCCCCCGGGTCCTACGTCACCCACCAAGAGAGGAATGAAGGGAAAGAAGGAGGAGGAGCCTGTCTGGAAATGGTTAGTATACTTTTTTTAGTTAGTCATTAGTGCTTTTACATTTTATCATCTGAGTAAACATTTTTTTCCAGAAGGGGTTGTTGAGTAGTTTGAGGGAATAAATAGTTTTGTTTAATTTCTCTCGACAGCTTCAATAATTGCTCTCTATAAACATTCCGTTGTGCATGCAGGAAACAGTCATAGGGATGTTGTGCATGCAGGAAACAGTCATAGGGATGTTGTGCATGCAGGAAACAGTCATAGTGATGTTGTGCATGCAGGAAACAGTCATAGGGATGTTGTGCATGCAGGAAACAGTCATAGTAATGTTGTGCATGCAGGAAACAGTCATAGTAATGTTGTGCATGCAGGAAACAGTCATAGGGATGTTGTGCATGCAGGAAACAGTCATAGTAATGTTGTGCATGCAGGAAACAGTCATAGGGATGTTGTGCATGCAGGAAACAGTCATAGTGATGTGCATGCAGGAAACAGTCATAGTGATGTTGTGCATGCAGGAAACAGTCATAGTGATGTTGTGCATGCAGGAAACAGTCATAGGGATGTTGTGCATGCAGGAAACAGTCATAGTGATGTTGTGCATGCAGGAAACAGTCATAGTGATGTTGTGCATGTAGGAAACAGTCATAGGGATGTTGTGCATGTAGGAAACAGTCATAGGGATGTTGGTACCTATAGTCTATTTTTTTTAACGAAGCGAAAATTCCATCCTATCGTAAGAATTCCTGCTTAATATTATGCCTATGTTTACCTGATAATATGGTTAACTATGATAAAATACAGCTGAAATTTAGAAGAACCTTACTATTTCCTTCTCCTGGCATCAAATATCAGCCAGTAAGCAGCAAGGGGTCAGGATTTTTCACCTCGCTAAAAAAAATAGACTATAGCTGCTGGTTACAGAGTGATTATCTTGTTTTGCTGCTTACACTGTGTTTCATTGACAACATCCTCAATTATGTTCTTATAACTTAATGGTTCTTGCTCATAAGTTAGGGTGAAAGGTATGTGGATGTGTTGATAGTTTCTGGTTTCATAGTAAGAGTGGATGGCTCTTTGATTATTTGTCCATGTTGTCTTTTTTTCCCCTTGAGTTGAAAAAAATATTTGTTGTAGTTTTATTGGGATTATTCATTCTTTTAGTTATTGCTCCATAATGATCATCTTTTTGACTCTAGGAAAACATTTTTGTCACAGATTATATTGTTGTGGTGCTACCAAACGGCAGGAAGTGTTTATTTGTACACGTTGACACCTGTGCTTGTGTTTGCTGTGCTGCTTGTATGCATAGTATAGTTTTTACTTCTAATGCTGTTGCTTCTATTCAATATTCTCATTCATAGTTAACTCTTTAAGCCCTTGAGACCCAGAACGTAATTTTTATTGTAATATAACCACCATTTGACGATTTTAATGAACATAAGCAATATTATATAGATATCAATCAATCATTGGGGGCATACGCCGGGGGGCGCGTCGCCTCGCCCACCCTACGACGCCACTCCCGGGGGTCACCACGCGCGAGTTCCCATGCAGGCTCCTTTCCCATACCAAGCAACTCTCGACAAGAAACATCAACTTGCCCCAGCCACGAGCCTTGTGGGCGCCCCCTTGGCCTCCTCCACGCCAGATTGTCTCTTACAGATACAACCCGATGGGAAGGATCGGTTTCAGGGTAGCGTGCCACATGCCCATATAGCCGAAGTTGGCGCTGACGGACTATGCAGGTAATAGGCCTCGATTCAGTCTCACGGTGCAATCGCTGATTTGACACGTAATCATCCCAGCGATACCCCATGATTCTGCGAAGACACTTATTACCAAAGGCATTGATTCGTCTCTTCAAGTCACTATTTAGTGTCCATGTCTCACAACCATAGAGGAAGATAGGGATCACAAGCGACTTGAAGATCCGGATCTTTGTCCTCCTGCACAGGTACCGACAACGCCAAATACTCCCGCTGAGCGAGTCCATAACACCGTGGGCTATGCCAATCCGCCGTAAGACTTCTTGACGTGACCCGCCGTCATTATGGACTGCGCTACCAAGGTATGTAAAACTTTCCAAGATCTCAATGTCCTCGCCACACGCATGAACAGACTGTACTGCTTCATCTAGTAAGTCTCCAAACACCTGGACCTTGGTCTTGAGCCAGGAGACCTCAAGTCCCAAAGGCTTTGCCTCCTCGTGCAGCGCCTCGAGAGCCATCACCAGGACCTCCAGCGACTCAGCAAAGATTACTGCATCATCGGCAAAAACAAGATCAGTGATCTTGGTGTTGCCGACGGATGCTCCACAATCACTTTGATCTACAACCTTGTCCAATACCCAGTCCATACAAGCGTTGAAAAGTGATGGGGCAAGGATGCACCCTTGCCTCACTCCTGTATTCACAGGAAAGAAGCTGGATACACCTGCCCCACACTTCACAGCACTCTCAGTCCCAGAATACAGACCAGTTATCAAACCAATAGTCCTTGCAGGAATCCCTCGAAGTCGCAGAAGATCCCAGAGTGACTCACGATGCACTGAGTCAAACGCCTTCTTGAGATCAACATAGGCTGCAAGCATCCCCTGTCGAAACTCATGTCGGCGTTCCACCAGGACACGAAGCGCTAGGATACGGTCCGTTGTTGACTTACCAGGCGTGAACCCAGACTGCTGAGGTCTCTGATGCTTCACCAGATGACTGCGAATTCGTGTCAGCAATAGATGGGCAAGCACCTTGCCTGGTACGCTGAGCAGTGTAATACCGCGGTAATTGTTGCAGTCCTGACGGTCCCCTTTCCCTTTCCAGATAGGGACGACCAGCCCCCTTTTCCAGTCAGGAGGAATGGTACCTGATTGCCACACGGCAGTCAGGACAGCATATAGATATGACCTGTTTAATATCCTTGTCCATTAGCTAATTTGGTTTATTTAGTTACTTTTTCGTAGTTTTATGGCTAACAAAAGAAAAATTTCATATAGCAAAGGAAAGGTCTGGGCGTGAAGGGGTTAATGCTGTTGCTTCTATTCAATATTCTCATTCACAGTTAACTATAAAAAAAACCTTTGTGCTTCAGGTGGGAGGAGAATAAGAGAGATGATGGGCTGAAATGGACCTTCCTGGAGCACAAAGGACCCTTGATGGCACCGGCATATGTCCGAGTGCCCCACAATGTCAAGTTCACCTATGAAGGGAAACACATGGTGCTGTCTGATGAAACGGAGGAAGTGGCCGGGTTCTATGCTCGAATGATTGAGCATGATTACTGCACCAAGAAGGTTTTCAATTCAAACTTCTTAAAGGATTGGAGAAGAGTAAGTTGCTGTTCTTTAAGTATGAATTTTCTTGTCATTAGACCTTTATTTCCTGGAGTAGACGACTAGGGGGATAAGGAATATAGTCAGGATTGTGCCACTTATGCTCATGATACATGGCTTTTGGATGTGTATGAGTGTGTAAAACAATTCTTAGCATTCAGTTTGCTAGTACGTATTTCATAAGTCTGCAGTAGAAGTCATGCTCGAGCTGTCTTTTACAAGGGATGCAATGTTTATTGTCTAAAGTGGCAGCCCTCAGGTTCAAGCTTGGCCTAACTGAGGAAAGCTGGACAGCATACTTGCCATCAAGGATTTTCCCCCACCTTGTTCTCCCAGCTTGTTTCTCAGTCCACTTTCCCCATCACAACTTCTTCCTTCTCCCCGCAGGTTTCTCCTCCTTTCGCTATTTAATCCTTTCTTCACCCATAATCCAAACATAAGGATGACATACACACAATTACAGATGGTTTCACTAGCCATGTTTAGTTTATTTAGTGGTTGAAATTTTTCATTCACTACAATATATGTTTCATGTGATTTCAGTAGTTTATAAAAAGTTACGTTTTCTTTAAGATTACAGTAGATAGGGCAAGTGTGCTGATACGTGTGGGAAAAGACTAGTTTTGTGGAATAATAAAAATTTCTGAAAAGTTGTGAGAACTTATACTTTGTTATCCATTGCAGGTAATGAATTCGAAAGAGAAAGAGATCATCAATGACCTTTCCAAGTGTGACTTTAGGCAAATGCACGCCTTTTTCGTACAACAAAATGAAGATAGAAAGAACCGAACAAAGGAGGAGAAGAAGGCTCTCAAAGAAGAAAATGAACGTCTGATTGCCGAGTATGGTTGGTGCAACATTGACGGACACAAGCAGCGCATCGGCAACTTCAAGATTGAGCCGCCGGGTCTGTTCCGTGGACGAGGCGAGCACCCCAAGCAAGGCATGCTGAAAAAACGCATCGGACCAGAAGATGTCATCATTAACTGCTCTAAAGATTCTGCCTGTCCAAAGCCCCCTGAAGGACGCCGGTGGAAGGAGGTGAGTCACCAGGCACCTGTGTCTAGCAGTGTCATTCTGTGTCTTAGCCTCTTCTCTTCTTCAGCAAAAAGTGATATTGGTTTTCTTGATTTAATGTTTCGAAATAAAGTAATGTCTACTTTCAGTCATTCTCTAATGCAAATATGTGCTTCTCAAATAATTGATATAAATTTATAGACATTTATAAGCATAAGTAAGATATCCAATTTTGGAAGCCTCAATGGAACCTTTAGAAACAAAGCTATGTACAGAAACGGTCATTGGAAGCGGCATTACTAGTGATTTGAGGCAGCCGCTTGTGGCTGGTGTGGAGTCAACAAAATTCACACTCAAAAGCATTACAAGACTATAGGCATTACATATTTACTTCCATCCATCAATCCTCCTCCACACACAAACGAGTGGTGGGCTGACTACCAAATCATGCCATGACGCCAACTACATTCCATTCTGGTTTTTTCCCTTATCATATTCTTATGAGTCTCTCTATCTCTGACAGCAAACTCATATCATAGTTCACAGGTATTGTATTTTCTCATAGCATAGCATAGCATTTCATCATGCATTTTCTCCTTCTCCTCACCCGGCATGTCCAATAACGAGATAATGTCTGTTTGTTCAGGTTCGAGCAGACGCCGCGGTGACTTGGTTGGCGTGCTGGGTGGAGAATGTTCAAGGGCAGACCAAGTACGTGATGCTCAATGCCGCATCCAAACTCAAGGGAGAAAAAGACTGGCAGAAGTATGAAACTGCCCGAAGCTGCACAAACAGGTTGACAGGATAAGACAACAGTACTCGCTGGATTGGAAGAGTAAAGAGATGCGGATACGACAGCGTGCCGTAGCATTATACTTCATTGATAAGGTAAGGAGGTTTTATTAATTTTTTTATTTATAAATGTATATATATTTTTTTTTTTTAAAGAAATTTTACGAAGAAAGTAGCCGAAATTCCAGCTGGAATTTCGGCTACTTCCTTTGTAGTTTCTGTGTCGGGTCTCCTGCGGGTGTCTGGGGCTCGTGGTGTTGGGCACCACCTGGAGCGCCGGACACCAAGGACCTGATGACGTGAAACACTCAGATAGTTACTTCAAACCTTTCTGATTTTTCTGTGAGTTTATATCAGGTAAGGAGGTGGCTGGGGCTATCAGGAGTGTTTGGCAGGAAGGGTAATTTTAGCTTGGTCATGTAATTAATTTGCAGTGTTGCTGAAACATGGGACAATGGAGAAAAATGGTAAAAAAACATGACAGGTTATATAATTTGCTTGGGAAAACTGGTTGCATGAATTCAATACCTATGACCAAACAATTTTCCATGTTTGAACCTATTCTTAAAGGGGACCCACTGCTTTAAAAATATAGAAGAATATTATAAAAAATAGGAACCACTATTTTGATTTATCATTCCAGTTCTTTGTGGAAAGCCTCATGTTCTAATGAGGCTTTCACACCTTCAAAATATCCTCATTTCCTATTTTGTTTTCTCATGTACACGATCACATCTCATATATATATATATATATATATATATATATATATATATATATATATATATATATAATATATATATATATATAATATAGAGCACAAGGATATATATATATATATATATATATATATATATATATATATATATATATATATATATATATATATATATATATCCTTGTGCATAATGTTCTTGTGCTCTATATTTCCTTGTGCATAAGGTGTCGATCCTCTCGCTCCCCTCCCTAATTTTCAGAATTTTTTGTAATTATGTTCTCCCTTTATTCTTTAGCGTGCATGACATGCTCTTTGTATATCCTCGTCATCTTATTGTTATACTACATCACATCACATTAATTACTTTTAATACCAGACATGCCAACCCATCCACATAAATTGTCATACTCTACCTATTTTTATTGTACAGTAGGAAATGAAAAGATGTATAAAAGAAGAACATCTGCATAAGCTTATCTCCACTGCACTTGTTCAAGTCGAAATTGAAAATGCCATAGTGCCATGATGCCACTTATTCATTCATTGTTTTGTTCTGTTTATCTCCTTTATTATTGCATCATGGGTAGTAATGTTTCTTTGTATCCACAGTTAGCACTCAGGGCTGGTAATGAGAAGGACGAGGACCAAGCTGATACAGTGGGTTGCTGTTCCCTCAGAGTAGAACACATAACACTCCATGATCAGAAGGATGGCAAAGAACATGTTGTTGTCTTTGACTTCTTGGGTAAGGATTCCATCCGTTACTACAATGAAGTGAGTGTCGAGAAGAAGGTATTCAAGAACCTGCAGCTCTTCAAAGAAAACAAGGAAGAAGGAAATGATCTTTTTGACAGACTCAATGTAAGTTGCCGTTCTGCAATTTTCTCTATCTCTCGCATGTCCTCCAGGCATTGGCCCCTCGGGGCCTGCCTCGCCTCCCTTTACTTATTAAGATGCTGTACTTGCACGACCCTTGGGAGTGCTGAATTCCAAAGTTTGAAGTTCGTATAATTGTGCATGTTACGTAATGTAAATTTCATTGAGTAGGAGTTAATTTTTAATTGAGTTGCAAGTCTATAGGTTAATTGTTATATCGAGTTGAGTAGCAATCTGCTGTTATAGTTAAAGGCTTGAAGTGTCATAATTCATCTATTAATTTTCAAATATTGGGATTGATACTCGGTTGCTTTCATATTTGATGTATTTTGGATTTTTTTTGTTTTTTTGTTTTTTCCCCCACTTTTTTCCTCCCTTTCAGACTCAAATCCTAAACAAGCATTTGAATGAGCTGATGGACGGGCTCACCGCCAAGGTGTTCCGTACGTACAACGCGTCAGCCACTCTGCAGCAACAGCTGGAACTTCTGACA
Source organism: Chionoecetes opilio (assembly GCA_016584305.1). Classification (NCBI taxonomy): domain Eukaryota; kingdom Metazoa; phylum Arthropoda; class Malacostraca; order Decapoda; family Majidae; genus Chionoecetes; species Chionoecetes opilio. The sequence continues at coordinate 461,531 of JACEEZ010023140.1, forward strand.
GACCCTGACGCCCCGGTGTCTGCCAAGATCCTCCAGTACAACAGAGCAAATCGTGCTGTGGCCGTATTGTGTAACCATCAGCGAGCTGCCCCAAAGAGTTTTGATAAATCTATGGAAAATCTACAAAAGAAGATAGCTGACAAAAGAGAACTGGTAGAAGAAACTGAAAGAGAATGCAAACAGTTGAAAAAGGCTGCAAAGTCTGGAGGCTCCCAGAAAGAGAAGATTAATTATGAGAAGAAAAAGAAATCTTTGGAGCGCTTGAGTGAACAGTTAGAGAAGTTAGAACACTCTGCCACAGATAAGGAGGAGAACAAGACAATTGCCTTGGGAACCTCTAAGCTTAACTATTTGGACCCTCGGATCTCTGTTGCATGGAGTAAGAAATATAATGTCCCCATTGAAAAGGTCTACAACAAGACTCAGCGACAGAAGTTCCAATGGGCCATTGACATGGCCACTGCAGACTATAATTTCTTGGGAGAGCCAATGAATATAACCAAAAATAGTTCTGATGGGGAAGGGGAAGGGGAAGGGGAAGGGGAAGAAGATGAGTATGAATAAATTCTTCATCCTGGGCTGTCAGGCCTGACCAAAGATGATGATATTGTACCATTTGCACAATTGTGGACTATTCTTAATGATCATGCCATTCACTCATACTTTATTTTAGAGGGTCATTTTATATATTAGTTTGATATATTGAAGGGAAGTGCAACTACCGGTAATATCAGGTACACTAAGGGGAGTTAATGTGTATTGTATTTATTAATGACAATTTGACAATTGATTTTAGTAAATTTTATATCTGACGTATGCTCGGGAAGTTTGGAATAATTATATATTCTGAACACCTGTTGAATTGACTTTTGCAGGAGGTGGCTATCTTAATGGCAGTGTTCACTGCGATTATATAATAGAAATGCAATCTCATAAAATGGTATGATAAATTATGGTAACTTTAACTTTGCTACTTAAAGATGGTATGAAGGAGTTATCTTTTGTTATTTTAGTTATGCTGATGGGGAGGTTGATGAATATACTTTGTGATAGATTTGTTTCAAGTGCCGGCCCCTGAGAGTATCCTCTGCCTCATCAGTATATCAATATATATATTTAATGGTTTTATGAGTATTTATATACTGCTTTAGACTTTATCGGTAAATATGCACCAAAATCAGTAGACATCCCTCTTGTGTTGATCAGTGACTGGGAGACAGTGATCCAGAGGTGCACAGGTTGCCTTGCTTGCAGGGGGTGATAAAACATTTTTTTTTACATTTATGTGGAAATGTAGACTGACCTAAGTGGTAGGAATTTCTGGAGCAAGTGGAAAAATGCTGATGAAAATAATGGTGTTTGGAGGGGTGTGATGTCATCCAGCCCAGTGTGAATGTTTGTGATGCACTTGTTCCTGCACTGACCTCAGGAACAGGCCAGGGACGGACCATAGAACAAGGGCAAAGGGCAGCGTCCTTTGTTTCAGGATTTGCCACATCTTTGAAGATTTATGGGTAAAATGTATGACATTTAAATCAATTAAATTCAGAGAAGTACACTTCAAAGCGTGACAATGTGATCAGTAAGGTGCAATAACAATGGCAAAGTTTTTAAGAAGGGTAGCTTATCTATTCTTAATTATTGAAGAACTGAGAATTGTGTGGAGATTTGGATTTATCAATCTCCAATTGTTGTAGGCAGTGAAGAAGTAGCCTTATGGAAGTCCAGGTTATTGACAAGTTCAGACACCAATGGTTTGTGATAAGGGCAGACATGACTTTGAGGGATAACATATCTCGAGACTGGCCTGGCATATTTTCAAATGGTCATTGTGTACATTGGTATTGAAAAGTGATTTTCACTTAATTGCAGTTTTGATGTGAAGATGCCTTTGTTGCAGTTGTAGAATGTAGATGCTATCTCTGACATATGTTTTATTTCTAACTCATCAATTTATGTTTTGTGTGTTGACATAATACACACTTTATTTATTACATCATTCATATATCAATAGAGCCGAGTTTGCTGATGGCGTTAGAACTTAAGTCAGTGTGTGGAAAATTTCACAAGCCTCCTAGTGAGGAAAGAACATAGAAGTAAGGAGACGGCGGAAAGGATCTTATCACATTAACCATGTGTAGCTGATATACACAGTGGTCAAAGGGATATGTGTGGAATGCTATACACAGTGATCAAAGGGAAACTTGTGGAAAGGAGACACTGATAATAGAGATGGGTATGGAATGTTAGACAGTGGGCAAAGGGGTACGTGTGGAAAGTTAGACACTGGTAATCGGAGATGGGTGTGGAACACAGTGGCCAAAGGGATACGTGTGGAATTGGCACAGCTGTCCATGGTAGCTGCAGGTTAAGATAGATTACTAGGAGTTTTTACAGCTATTCTTGATGTAATTTTTGGTAGTGTATGAATTTGTGTTTAAAAGTGGCAAAGGGGTGTATGCTAAACGTAAAGATGTGATATAGAGGCATTGGTGTTGTAGTTTTGGATATGATATGGCTTAGGAAATGTGGGACCATTCATGCAGGTGTGAGAAAATAATTTTGAATATTTGGGAGTAAAATATTTTTCTTTCATGAGCAACATAATTTATCTTGGCCTGTGTCTTGCCTACACCTAATTCACGCTAGACCTTCCCAGTTCAGCTGGTCATTCCATGACATTGTGTGATATACACCGTGTACATACATACTGATATTCATCAATAAATGATCATGGCAACACATGTTACTTTATGAATAAATGACCTCTCACCATAGTAGGGTTTTGTGTAAGCTAATTGGAGTACAATGTAATAGAAAACAGTGCAAAATGTTAACTCGTATTCCAGTGTCCTCTGTTACCATGGGGACCTTTGAGTCTGGACTCTGGGGACTGCGCTACACCAACTACGGGCTAGTGGCCTGCCAGTCTCCAGAGACGCAGAGCAAGGGGCGATCTGATAGAAGTTTTTAAGTGGATAAAGGGATTTAATAAAGGAGAGGTAAGAAAAATTCTTACGGCTAGTAACCAGGGTAGAACAAGAAGTAACGGATACAAGCTGGAAAAGCGTAGATTTAAAAAGAAATAGGGAAAAACTGGTTCACAAATAGGGTGGTGAATGATTGGAATGGACTCGGTAGACAGGTAGTTAGTGCAGTCATTAGAGAGCTTTAAAAGAAGGCTAGATAAATTCATGGATGGGGATGGAAGGTGGATGTAGGTAGTGTTAAGTAACAGGAACTACCTCGTGTAGGTCTCACGGCCTCTTGTAGCTTTCTTATGTTCAGTCGACTTTAAGTAGGCCGCAACCACTTATATCAATGAATTGATTTACTTTGTTAAATACACCAATGAAGTGTCAAATACTTTAGGGTTGTTTGCAAAATAATACTTGGTTACGAGAAATGAAGTTTCAGCAGTCAGATTCCCATGCCAAGACTGACTTATCCTGTATACGCGTCGCGCCCACAGAGTTACAGACCAGCGAGTACAGAGTTACAAGTTGTCTTTAACTCTGACGGAAGCTGTACACCAGCCTGCTCAGGGCCTGTTGCTGCGTCACACAGATCGCGCCTCTTAACACATCCTTTTACAATGAACCCCCGACAAGGAAAAAAAAAAGAAGTTTCTCGAGGTGAACACATAGACGTATTCCAGCTAGGTATTTCTCTGAAGGCCCCAATCCACGGTGCGATCTGGTCGTACGACCAATCGTACCGTGGATGGGGGCCTTTATTGATGACAAAACGATGGTTCAAAGACTGCTCGTCCCGTCTCTTGCAGGTACAATAATGTTTTTTCATACAACAGCTATATTCTGTGATGGAGTGCAGGGTCAGGGTTCATCAAGAGTAAAATATAAAAATAAAATCATTCAGATTTTCTCAGACTATCACAAGGGCTCAGTATGCACGCGTCAATGAAAAGAAAGATTACTCTAATGAAAATATTAAGGAATGATTGTATCAAATAAAGCGTCCGCTACACTGAGAGATGAACAAAGCTGGCATCATAACCGGATTTAAACAGGCCGGATTTACTTCAAGACTGGCCAACGCTAATCACGTGAACGAGGTAGATGGTAGACCCTCCACCTCCCACACCCTTCGTCAGATCTATCTCTCCTTCTCATCCATAACCACGCGTTCTTAATCTGGGGGGGCAACGCCCTTGGGGAGCGTGGGAATACCTAGGGTGGTCCGTGAGCCAGAGATCTTGATCTTGATCTTGTTTGGGAGTCTCCCAGCGGATCCCCTCAGTGAGCCTCTTGTCCGCTTCTCTCCACCGTATCTGTTGGAAGAATCAAAAAGGGCAGCCTCCAGCACCACACCCACACTGGTCCCATCAATGAGGCCGCCTTCTCTTGTCTTGCATTGGGTGGTCTCCCAAAGAATTCTCCAAGGAATTGCTTTTCACACTCTCAATCACACGACTATCACTCTTCCCTCAGAAACACTGTCTAGCAGTCTCTAACTTTATATGCTTGTCGTTCGCCTTAACATGAAGCTTGCTCGCGAGGGTGAGGGAAGAAAGTCGGTACAGAGAAGAAAGTGTGGGCGGAAAACTCTGCGGTGACGTCTTGCCACGTTTCACTATATATGCAGACTTTTAGGCACTATTATTTTTATCATTATTACTATTAGTTATTATTATCAGTATTAGTATTATCATCATTATCATTATCGTTATCAACATCATTATTGTTACAGTGGCCTTTATAAACGTGACTCAACTAAATCTGCTGGGTATATGCAACTTGCAAGGTGTTAATGAATAATAATTTTATTATGTGCACAATTATAGTGTTAAAAGCACGCATTTTTTTCAGTTTTTCTTTCTGATTCCGGATTATTGTAAGATATCTTGGTTGAAGAAGTGAAGGGGGGCATGGAGGCAAGGAACAACTACTAAAGGGGCGAGGTAGTAAAAGGTTCGGAAGCACTGCCATAGACAGTTTTACGGAGGAGGAGCAAGACACTGTAGTCCCAGTGCGTGGGTCATGAGCGTCGGGTGGAGGAAGGCATAGTGTTCGTGCGTGACGGGACACATTGAGAACCTGATGACCTGAACTAATCTCTGTAAGTGAGATTAGTAAGTAGTTGCGTGCGACTTGTAGGGCGGCCGGCACCTTCCTAAGCCCTTCAAGGCACGTCCGCCGCCACCATAACAATTTCCGCGAAAACTCCGGGACCGGCCCGCCGCCAGACGAGGCTCACGCGTTAAATTTGATGAAATGAAGGCTGATTATACGCTCTCTCACCCAAAACTGTTTTATATGAAACTGCGTAGAACCAAGGTTCTGCCTCCTGGTAATCTTAAGAGGGAACCCCAATGGAAAATAGTGTGTTTGTTTCAGGTTATTTACATCGTATAGAAAATATAAAGTAAAGCGAAATAAGTTTTCCTTTCGCTGCCAAAACTTTGCTCACGTGTCGGGTGGAAACCCGAGGATGGTTTAGTGGTCACCAAGGATAACGCGTGGTCACTGTTCGTTTAGTGGCCTCGTTACGTTATGTA
>JACEEZ010023140.1:472048-489548 GCA_016584305.1 Chionoecetes opilio
TCCAACTCAACAGTCAATTGTCGAATCAATAAAAGGGAAGAAGCGTGTTATTGCCGCGACCATCACCCGGCGAGGCGTGTGAGGGCCGGGTTACTCGCCACCTCCTGACCACCGGGCTGGCGGCAATAATGAGGGTGATTTGGAGCCGTATTTTCTGCCCTGAATATGGTCCTCAACCGGGTCTTTTTCCTTTGTGTCCAGGAGATGAGAGGGAGACGGGAACACAACGCGAGGGGATGTTTTTCATGGGTATTACTGTAAAGCTGATCAAAAAATGGAAACACTACCTCGCCTGGCTGGTCATTGAGTGTATAAGGGACTCAGATATACGAAGGATCCTATGATATATTTAAGGACAGACAAGGAGACAGGACGGGACATGAAGTAAAAAACATGAACAAAAAGAATAAGAATACAAAGGATATAAAAAAGGAGTCGAATCATGAGGAAGATATATAATGTGGAGGAGGTGGATTATAACAAGGAAGAAGAGGAGGAGGAGGAGGAGGAGGAGGAAGGCTGGTGATGGGCCAGACAGGAGGTTCGTATAAGTCCGCGTCATGATCAGTTTTAAGATCGAGGAAAATAGTTTGAGATTACCTGCGGGGCGAGACACTTCCACCGGGCGAACGGCGTTGATTTAATTTCAGATAGGTAAACGGTGATATTTATGGTGTTTTTCACGACGTGGCTGCCGTTAGGGGGGATGAGGGAGGGGTGGCGGGTAACACACACACACACACACACACACACACACACACTGATGTCTTAGTTATATTCACGACAAATTACATAGGTCTTCGTTGTACTATAGGTCATCCCCATCTACCATGCATACTAGTGTGTGTGTGTGTGCGTGTGTGTGTGTGTGTGTGTGTGTGTGCGCGTGTGTGTGTGTGTGTGTGTGTGTGTGTGTGTGTGTGTGTGTGGTGTTTGCTAAGTGCTCTATCATGTCTTTGTGTGTGTGCATGACTGTAAATAGTGCAGTATGTGTGCGTGTCTCTAAAGATGTCAAGGTGTTTGTGCGTGTTTGTGTACGTATATATACTCCCCCGTGTTTGTATATGCGCACGTGCTCGCAAATGCCAACATAGATTGTAGTTTATGTATGGTTATAAATAATGTGTGTGTGTGTGTGTGTGTGTGTGTCTGCTACCCGCACGCACGTACACATACAACCAACAAACAATTCACCAAAAGACTCACCTCTTCAATGAGTGTGATTCAAGAACTCGAAAACACGAAACAACCCCTTCCGTGTTCAGGCGTCCATTGCTTCACTGTTTCGGTCTGGCGTCTGGCGAGCCCTGACTTCGATACCATGATGAAGGAGATGTAGCGTGACCTTATTGACTAAATGTGATGGAGTGCATGAATAAGTACGAATGTGAGCGAATGAGTTAATGGAATGAATGAGGAGTGAATTCAAAAGTAAGTGACTGAGTGAATATAACAAAAGACTACCGACTGTAATACATAGGACGAGCTTCCTCATGCCATTTGGTGTATTTGCTGTCTTCTTTATTATTGAGCTGCCTGAAGTACTATAATAGACTGACGCCTTGTGCGCAATAAATTAATCAAATCAAAATATAAAAGCCCCAATCCTCTTTGCCCCAGCACGATTTGCCCAGGGGTGAGTACAACACGGCCAAGACGGGTCTCCTTCCTGCGTGCTGGTGTCCCGTACGTCTGTCATGAATCGCGTAACTTCAATTATTCCTCATGAAAACTGTGTGAATTTCAACAAATGTTAAGGTTTTTGTGAGGGCGAGAGTTTTGCTCAGTCTTCAACAGGATGTAAGTTGATTCTTTAAAACAATGTAATGGAGCAGTTGAAGTTAACATAATACAATTGGTATCCGGTATTTCAACCTTGAAGTATACGTTGTTAGACGTCGCCTAACGCAATTTAGTGGCAATCAAGTATGTTATTTATATAACTGATGGATGTACACAATCATAGCAGTGGCGTTCACATGTGCATTAAAGGTGACATATATCGAATAAAGGCTTAACCTCTTGAGACCCAGAACGTAATTTCCATTATACTTTGGGTACCATTAAACGAGTTTCAGTGAATATAAGCAATATTTTATAGATGACCTGTTTAGTATCCTTGTCCACTAACTAATTTGGTATATTCAATTACTTTTCGTAATTTTATGGCTAACAACAGACAATTATTTATAGCAAAGGAAAGATCTGGGCGTGAAGGGTTAATGAAGAAAATGAGGATAACCAGCACGTAGGAAAGTGTCGCCATCCGCCGCGGAGTCTTCATGAAGGGCTGGTGGACATTGACATCACCATCATTGTGACTCATTATGCGTCTACACTTGTACTCTGCCATGCATGATGTCACGCGATTCTGAAGCCTCGAAGCCCAGTAATAATGGAAAACGTATCGGCAGAAGCAGGTGATATTATTGTTGTTTTTATGATCGTTGTTGTACGAAGCAATGATAACGGGTTGAAACTGATGAAACAACCCATTAATCTGAGACAAACACTCACTTAAAAACACACAAAGCAAATACTCCGCAATCAACTTAATAACACTCTCCTTATTTCTGGCTTTTACTTCAGACAAAGCTTCTCATAACTCATACTAACGCAGACTTTCCCTTTTACTAACATATTTTTGAGCTCGATGAAAACCCCCCACCTACATAGATCAGCGAGAGCGTGGCGGTGGTGCGGACAGCTCCAGCACGCCTCTCCCCCCATCAACCTGCCTTTACAGCGAGCAAATAGCGCATTAAGTTCCCTAAAGAGGCTGCTCTCTAATCTTGGTTTTTTGACGTGGCTTGGTGGCTCGCCTCGCCGTTCCTCTTCGATGGAGCAGCGTGCGTTGTGCCCGTTTGTATTTACTGCAATATTTTCTGTACCTTGAGGATGATTAAAGGAGAAACCGTCACTCCTACTCTCCCCCGCCATCACTTTCCTCCTCCTCTCCTCCTCCTCCTCCTCCTTGTGTTTCTATCATCTTCGTCTTTGTATTTTTCATATTCACTTTCACTGCTCCTCATAGTCATTATTATTATTATTTTTTTCAATCTCTACTTCTCGTACTTCACTTCCACCTCCTTGTTTCTCTTCCTTCACCTCCTCATGCTTCTAATTTGTATCCTCCTACTTCTCCTCCATCAATTTCTCGTTCCATTTTCTGTCCCTTCGTGTGGTCTCTCCTTACATATTTTCCTGCGTATAATTTCCCTCCACACAAACACAGCCTCTTCTTTGCCCTCCAGGATACATTCGATTCCAGTCGTCTTCTTTTCCTCAACCATTTAATCATCTCACTTTCTCTTTACTTCCCACATCCTCGGCGTAGTCATGTCCTTCCCGTCTTTTCTTCCTGCATCTAATGTCTTCCTTCCTTCCTTCTTAATGTTTGTTTTCTTCTTTCCTTTGCGTGTAATACTGCTTCCCTAGTTAGCCTTCTTGGATATGATTATTCTTTGTTTAGAGAATGGGCTTCTGCGAAACTATTTACCTGCATGCAATTGAGGTAATTAAACAATGCCTGCGTCTCACTCTCTCTCTCTCTTTCTCTCTCTCTCTCTCTCTCTCTCTCTCTCTCTCTCTCTCTCTCTCTCTCTCTCTCTCTCTCTCTCTCCCCTGCGTGGGTCGTGCAGGATACCAAGCACAACATACAGGAGCGTCCCGTCATCCTCGAGGCAGCCCATCCGGCGCCTTCAAGCAGCAGTGAGGGTGCTGGTCTGCCTCCTCCTGTGCCCGCCGCAGCCCTTCACACACCCGCTGGGCTCTTCACAAGGCAGGGCTGTTCTCGCGTGGTGGTCGATCCTGCTCTCTCAAGGGCTCCCCGTCCGGCCTCCGTATGACTGCTCTCAATTGATTTTGTACGTTATCAATTAATGGAGAATTTATCGCCCAAGAATATATAGTCGCTTCTTAAATACGACTTCATACTCCACTAATAGTGTGCAATTTCCATCGCTAACAAGTCCGTCGCGCAGTGGTCTGGCGGGGGCCCGCGGCGGCCTCTATTTCACGGCTTAAGGAGCTCTCGGCGGATATCTTTTATTCCAATTGTAATTCATGAAAATTAGGGACATCAATGCTTAATAAACATGCTTGCCGAAAATACTATTCATTTTTATCAATAAAGAGACATGTAAGTCAGCCGCGAATTACAGCCTTGCGGTGGAAGGAAGGGCGCGAGGGTGGAGGTGGTGAGGGCCGCGGGGGAGGGGGTGGAGTGGGGGAGGGGGTGGTGGGGTTAGAGGGGGAGGGGGAGGCAAGGGCAGTGGGGTCGCCTCGCCGTCATCGATCTTACCCTTCTTACCAGGAGGGCGAGTGGCTGACCCGCTCCTCACCAAGACCAAGTAACAGCGAATGGCTAAATAAAGCCTCCCCAGACGCGAGCTTAATTACATGGCCAACGTTTGCACTTAATGCGTTTTGACCTGGCCCTATAATTTGCCGCACGGCGATACAACCCTCAGCTATGATTTCCAAAATTAACAGTCTATAATACTCTCGGGTTCCGTCATAAAGCTGGAGAATAATGTGGCAGGCGAGGGAGGCGCCACGCGATGACCAGCCAAAGCCGTCTTACATAGAGAAGGCTTTGGACCAGCCCTCTGGATTATTCCGATGAAAAATCCCCCAGTGAAGTGTCCGTGAAGTGGGGCGGCCGATGCAGCGGGCGGCGGGACACCAGGAGCAAGTCCGGCCTATATAGTTACGACCCCACCTGGCAGGCCGCGTCGAGTGCTCGGGAATATTCTCCATAATGGATGTTGATGGCGGCGAATTAATGCGACACACGATAAAACTCTGACATGCCATCAACTGGAGGGCCGGTGTTCCATGTCAGGTTGTTAACGAAATAATTAGGGTGTCCGCCGGGGCACAGGGCGGCACGCAGGGCGGTGCCGCAAGGGTGGAAGCAGACCGCGCCACAGAGGGAGTTTCACCTTGAGAGCCCGCGCCTGGAGTGCCGTGTTGAGGGTGGCGCGTCAAGTGGCGTGGGGGAGAGGGGGTCGCCGCGCCCTGTAATCTCCCTCAGCCTAATTAAAAGCCCTACCTGCACGAAAACAAACAGTGTAATTAGGTAAATCAGGACAGTGATTATTTCATCAGCACCGCAATTACCACTGACGGGGCTGTCAGCGCTGACGGGCCGCCCCGCTCACTGCCCCGTGACGTCACGCAAACGCACGCACGCACTCAGGCCCGCAGGACAAACAAAGAAGCAAAACACGCCGTCAGGGAAAAACAGGGACGGTGATGGGAAGGGAACTTGCGGGAAAACAGAGTAGAGAGAGAAAAGAGGAGGAAAATTACAAAAGAGTAAAACAGTTTGCTGAAGTGAGAACCTTTCAATGCCTTGCCCTCCCCTCCCCCCTTACTTCCCCTTCCTCCTCCACTCCTACATTCTAGCACTACCTCCACCCACCCCACCACTGCTACATGCATACCTCCTCCACACCCTCCCCCCATCATTAGCCCACGCTCCCAGGACTCCCACATTAACCATACTCCTTCCTTCCGTTGAAAAGATAAAAATTGAATAAACTCTAAAATTTACACTCATCTTGACTTTTTTCTTCTTCTTTCTTCCGACGTAACTTACTAATGAGGTTATTCAAATTTTTCTAGGGTACCAAAAATGTATAATACGTAGTCTTTGATCTACCCCAAAAAATGTCTTATTCGCAACCACCTCAATGAAGTTTTGTAGACTATCCTGGTTGGCTCGCTGCTTTCCTTGGACCGTCCTGACTGTAAAGATGATTCCTCCCGCAGCCTCGTCTCGCTCCACTCAACAACTCATCTTCTGCAGCTACCCACGCCTGCACGACCCCACACACACACACACACACACACACACACACACACACACACACACACAACACACACACACACACACACACACACACACACACAACACCACACACACACAACACCACACACACACACACACACACACACACACACACACACACACACAGACACACACACACACACACACACAGCACACACACACACACACCAGACACACACACAACACACAACACACACAACACACACACACACACACAACACACACACACACACCACACAACACAACACACACACACACACACACACACACACACACACACACACACACACACACACACACACACACACACACAGACACACACACGCACACAAACCACACACACACACACAGACACACACACACACACACACACACACTGCTGTAACTAGTGCTTTTCACCTGTTGTTTCTTTCCTTCCAATTGCGTTAATTTCTTCCGAACCTAAATGACGCAACACATGAAAAAAAAGTGTTTTTTGGACGAAAATGTGAACTAGATATCTGGCGTAATTTTCTACATTCGCATTAAAATCATCATACTTTCTAATTATATTTTTCGTACAAGCATGAAAAGGAACAAGTTAAGAGCAAGGTGAGTGAGGGAATGAAGGAGGGAAAAGAAAAGACGGAAGGAGGCCATGAAGGAAGGGAAGGAGGGAATGAAGGAAGGAAAGGAGGGAAGGAGGCCATGAAGGAAGGGAAGGAGGGCCATGAAGGAAGGGAAGGAGGGCGGGCTTGTTCAATGGGTATTATTTTACGCATGCAAGCTGCGGCAAAATCTCTACCCTCCTCATGAGCAGCGGGTCCTAATTGAAGGCAGGAGCGCCGTTTTCCGCGCACACACGCCACTCCACGCCCGCATGAGTGGAAACTTGGAATGAAAAGCAAGCAGTTGTGTGTGTGATGTGTGTATGTGTTTATGTTGAGCGTGTGTGTGTTGTTGTGTGTGTGTTGTGTGTGTGTTGTTGTGTGTTGTGATGTTGTTGTTGTGTATTCACTCTTATTGAATTTCATTGCTTATCTCCACAATTTTCCATCTCATGCATAAAACTTTTGTCTCCATCAAAGTTATGTAGGTGAAGGAATGCAGGAAATTATTATGTATGCAGCCACACGTGTGTATGTATGTATGTATGTATGTATGTATGTATGTATGTATGTATGTATGTATGTATGTATGTATGTTTTCACCTCATGTTTAATTAAATCTTTGGTATTGTGTACATGAGGGAAAAATCCTTGTAGCATCCAGGTGGTGTGGTGGGTGTGTGTGTGTGTGGGTGGTGTGTGTGTGTGTGTGTGGTGGTGGTGTGGTGTGTGTGTGTGTGTGTGTGTGGTGTGGGTGGGTGTGTGGGTGGTGTGTGGTGGTGGGTGTGGTGTGGTGTGTGGTGGTGTGGGTGGGTATGTGTGTGTGTGTGTATGTGTGTGTGTGTATGTGTGTGTGTGTGTGTGTGTGTGTGAGAGAGTGTGTGCGTGCTCAGGTGTGCGTGCATGGACGTGACTACTAGCAAGAGGCAGGTAAAAAAAAAGTACGTGTATCTTTTTCCTCGTTGTGGTGGGAGGGGGGGGGAGGGGAGGGAGGGGAGAGGGAATGGGGAAGGAGGGGGGAGAGGGGGATAGCGTGTGTTCCCCTCCTAACCCTCATTCGGGACTTGCTGAAAACCCAAGCTAATTTTGACGAACTCGAGATTCCCTTCGAACACGAGTCTTAATCTTGGGGTTTACGAGGTGGTCCTTTTGGTGACTATTGGACGCAGCATCTTGACACTATTTAAGACACTCCTAAGACCTTTCAACGTAGATCTACATCAAACTGCAGACTGATAACTTTACAATCTGCAGACTTACTACTTAACTTCTTATCTGCAGACTTACTACTTAACTTCTTATCTGCAGACTTACTACTTAACTTCTTATCTGCAGACTTACTACTAACTTCTTATCTGCAGACTTACTACTTAACTTCTTATCTGCAGACTTACTACTTAACTTCTTATCTGCAGACTTACTACTTAACTTCTTATCTGCAGACTTACTACATAACTTCTTATCTGCAGACTTACTACTTAACTTCTTATCTGCAGACTTACTACTTAACTTCTTTCTTACATGTGAGGCAGAAACTCGCTCTCAAAATAGTTTCCGTGCCTAGGTTTGCTCGCTAACTAGCCCTACATGAACTTTTACTGATAAAAAACTAAAATAAATTGAGGTTTCTGTGCAATGATTACTTGGAGTGTACATTTTTATAATAGAATGGAGTAAAGATGCTACATGTAAGGAGAGAGAGTGAGAGAAACCCTGATTGCAAGGAAATAAGAGGAGAAATGGGGGTTGATAGAGAGCAATAAGAAAGATATACAATGGATAGCATGAAAGTGACGATGACTGTGAAAATAATGAGGGAGAAAGTGAAGGAATAAAAAAAAATCAAGATAAAAACCTACAAGATAATTAATACTGTGCAATCAAGCGAGGAGGAAAATGTAAATGATATGAAGAGCGAAAAATGGAAAAAAATGTAGGTTGAGGCAAGGATAGGGAAGAAGAAATTAGGAAGTGACAGGAAAGGAGGAACCAGGGAAGGAAAGAGGAAGAAGGAAGATGAGACAGGATGAGAGAAGAATGCATGTAGGCAAAGAGAGAGAGAGAGAGAGAGAGAGAGAGAGAGAGAGAGAGAGAGAGAGAGAGAGAGAGAGAGAGAGAGAGAGAGAGAGAGAGAGAGAGAGAGAGAGAGAGAGAGGGAGTGTGTGTGTGTGTGTGTGTGTGTGTGTGTGTGTGTGTGTGTGTGTGTGTGTGTGTGTGTGTGTGTGTGTGTGTGTGTGTGTGTGTGTGTGTGTGTGTGTGTGTGTGTGTGTGTGTGTGTGTGTGTGTGTGGCTGTGTGTGTGTGTGTGTGTGTGTGTGTGTGTGTGTGTGTGTGTGTGTGTGTGTGTGTGTGTGTGTGTGTGTGTGTGTAATTATTTGGCAACGTTTTTAGTTAATGTGAAGGTGACGAGCCGCTGAACACCCTAAGCCACGTTGAATTGTTGAGTTCGCGGAGGGTGACTTCAGAATGGCAGCAAGGAGGCGTTTCTGCGGCACGCCTCTCATTTTGCAACATTTTTCATCAGCAACACGACTGTGAACGAGGGAAAAACCTATTCATGAGAGAGAGGAAAGGGCAAGAATAACTGAACAATAACCTACACAGAAGAGGTCAAGACTGCAAAGTGAGCAAACATTTGGGATGCTTCACCCTAAGGTCTATCGCTCCCCATAACGAGGAGCTCCGCGGCGCCTGTAGCATTCCTGAGCACCGTCACCAGCTGCTGCAGTGATCCAGGTGTCGACAGTCTCAATTTGTCTGCAGCAAGATTCAGTTTGATTACTAATCCATGAGTTGGAGTGTAAAACATGGTTTTGCCAAATATCCTTGACGGGACCTGGCATTAGTATGATATTGAACGGTAATCTGTGCTACCGAATCATCATCATCTGGTTCCTCTCCAGCAGAGCCACAGATCTGGTTGGTCTTGCGTAGTTGCCACTCGGGGGGCGGTGGTAGAAAGTCATTTGCTATGTACTCTAATGTGCCTATATTCTGTATAGTTTTGCTCTAGTACTTAATTACGTTAACTCTATGTCATGTTGTTGTTGCTTTTTCTGCCTGTATGTCTCCGGGTGATAATAAAATTCTTCTTCTTCTTCTTCTTCTTCTTCTTCTTCTTCTTCTTCTTCTTCTTATTATTATTATTATTATTATTATTATTATTATTATATTATTATTATTATATTATTATTTGCCACTCTGCTGGTCCCCCATGCCGGACACCTGTAGTCCCCGCCCTGCACGCCTGCCCACAGGCTCCTCAAGCACAATGACCACTGGCGCAAGCTGCTTTGAACAACTGAGTTTATTGTGTTACTAAATCAAGAACCGCATTGAACACAAGAGACTCAGGGTCACTTCATTAAAAAAAAGGAAACACCATTGACGGTGATGCATGGTGGATAAGGCGCCACAGGGGACGTGCTGCTAACAGGACGGTCTCGTGCTGCCGACAATCCTCCCAGGGTTGAATCGATAGGGGAGTAAAAAGTGAAGAAAAAAAAAAAAAAATAAAAAAAATCCTCTTCCCCAGGGGCTCATGCACACACCCACATTCACATTCACCAACACACAACACACACATACACACACACCACACACACACACACACACACACACACACACACACACACACACTAATGGGAGCCGCGCACCGAGCAACGAGGGTTCCTTCAACCTTCATGCAGGACTGGTGGGTCGAGGAAATTGAGGTACAGATCCACGTAATATTGTACAGTGTAATCAAAGAGGGCTGCGGGAGGGGGCGGGTGAGGGGCGTGGCAGGTTATTAAGGAGGCAGGGTGATGGGAGGAGCGAGGGTGCATGGGTGGGTGGGAGGGTGACCAACGATGTGGAGATAGTGGGGCGGGAGGAAGATAAGTGATAAGGGTGACGCTGGAAAGGTGGACAAGCGTGATGGTGCAAAGGAACAAACAGAACAGGATTTAGAAGATCAGGATAGTTAGGGGTTCAGGACCATAATCAGGGGACAAGGGACGGAATCAAAGGCGAGGGAAGTAGAGGCTGTGACCTAGAGGTAGAGGTAGAAGGTGAAGGTAGAGTAGAAGGTAGAAGAGGTAGGTAGGTAGGTAGGTAGGTAGAAGTAGAAGGTAGAAGAGGTAGGTAGGTAGGTAGGTAGAGGTAGGTAGGTAGGTAGGTAAGTATATAGTAGAGGTAGGTAGGTAGGTAGAAGGTAGAGTAGAAGGTGAAGGTAGAGTAGAAGGTAGAAGAGGTAGGTAGGTAGACAGAAGGTAGAGGTAGAGGTGAAGTAGAGGTGCAGGGATGTGACGGCGTGGCTAGCGGTGACGGTGAAGAATACAGTTGGGGTGATCATCGGGGTAGCATGAGGTGCCACTCCTGAGGCATGTGGCGGGGTGAGGGCATGGCGGGGTGTGCCTGGGCGGGAGAGGGGCGGGACTCGGCGCATCACCCCGGACAGAAGGCAGGGTCGGGGCGTTCCTTCCACAATGGCGAAGAGCAGGTCGGTTCACTAATTGAATCCAACCCTGTAGTTTGAATTTTAAACGAGCAGCTTCTCTTCGGCGTGTAAGCCCTGCCAGGAGAGCCCGTGCCTTCCACCGCCCTCCACAGACCTTCAAGCTTCGGTCGGGATGCAATAGAGGTGAAAAGGCTCTCGGGGGAATAGCTTTACACACGTCCATACTACCGCCCGATCCTGATAATAGTGGCGTTCAAATATCTATGTAAATGAAGACACAGAGAGAATGACGCGAGGAGAAACGTTTAGCCTGTAAAATGCCGAGCTACTAACAGCCCTTAGGTTTGTGCGCGCTCCATGACGGGACGGTGGTGGGCGTCGCGCGGGCGGCAATGGCGGCGCTGAGGTGTATACGTTTGTGGGGCCTTGTGTGTGTGTGTGTGTGTGTGTGTGTGTGTGTGTGTGTGCGTGTGTGTGTGTGTGTGTGTGTGTGTGTGTGTGTGTGTGTGTGTGTGTGGATGCGGACAAACGGAGGCTTTGGCACCCACCTGACGAAGGACAACAAAAGAACAATATCCCGACGTGATACAAGCGACCTAACACCGTGGTCACAACAGCAGAACATGAGTAGCACAAATGAAGTGAAAGGAGGAGGAGGAGAGGAGGAGGAGGAGGAGGGTGCGTGAGGCGGAACAGGAGTTAACATCTCGACATAGCTTCTTGGTAATCAGTATCGCGAGTTCTTATCAGCGTCAGCGGTACACGAAGCCCTTTATTCCTCACCACAATGACGCTTAATGATCAATTGCCGCTCTCACAGCCAGCGGCACACACCTCTCCCCCAACCAACCCCAACCAGCCTGAGCATCCCCCCCACCCCATCCTGCCCCACCCAGCACCCTCCTCTCTTCCCACTATACTCTCACTCTTACAAAACCTTCCTTCTCTTCCTCCTAACCTCATTCCAACCTCTCCGCATATACACTAAGCTCAGTACATGCTTTAATCACTGTCCTCTCACTCTTACACACTTCTCCCTAACCTCATTCCATCCTCTCCGCATAGACATTGAGCTCAGTACCTGCTTTGACCACTCTTAGCTCAGTGAGGCGAGTGAGACAGGTGGGATTAAGGCTTAGGGGACGGTAAGGCTCGGCTCAGTCTCGTTGGCGCGTTGTCTCGGCGGCTTTGTGAGGTAATCTTGACTTTCCAGGTTATCGGCGCATCTTGTGACTATAGACCAAAGCCACCCCCTGTACCTGTATTCTTATGTTAATTCCTGATAAGTCATCGATACTGTGAAGGCAGCTTTGATGGGAGGGTGGGTGGGGGTGGGGGGGGAAGAGAGAGAGAGGGAGAAAAAATTTGTGTGTGTGTGTGTGTGTGTGTGTGTGTGTGTGTATACAACTCTCCATCAGTGGTCATCATTAATCCTCGAAATGAATCGTTGGTTATTAATCTTAATCAACGACGCTGCAAACACTGGAACATGACTCTGCCTCCTGTCCCTCACCACCACCACCACCACCACCACCATAACCACCATCACCACCCCCACCACCACCACCACCACCATCACCACCACCATCACCACCACCACCACCACCACCACCACCATAACCACCACCCCCACCACCACCATAACCACCACCACCCCCACCACCACTACCAACAACACCACCAATACCACCACTACCACCACCACCACCACCACCACCACCATCACCACACCACCACCACCACCACCACCACCACTTTTACCACAACCACTACCACCACCACAACCACTACCATAACCATTACTAATAGCACCATAATCACCACCACCACCATCCTCATCACTACTACCATCATCATTATCATATTTACTATCTCGCAGACTGCCTCCACTGCCTCCCATCCTGCGTTCCCACAGCGTCTGTTCACTTTGGCCTTCATAAGATGTTCATTTAAGATGCTAATGATACTTTGTAATTATTTGTAACGTCTTCATTACAAAATACATAACCATGGAAGCAATGGAGCATAGAGACAATATGGCGCTGCTTAGAATGAACATGGCCAAACTCTCCCTATCTACGGCTCTGCTATCTACCACCAATGCCATCACTACTACTACTACTACTACTACTACTACTACTATTACTACTACTACTACTACTACTACTATTACTACTACTACTACTACTACTATTACTACTATACTACTACTACTACTACTACTACTACTACTACTACTACTACTACTACTACTACTATTACTACTACTACTACTACTACTACTACTACTACTTACTACTACTAACTACTACTACCTACTACTACTACTACTACTACTACTACTACTACTACTACTACTACTACTACTACTACTACTACTACTACTACTACTACTACTACTATACTACTACTACTATTACTACTACTACTACTACTACTACTACTACTACTACTACTATTACTACTACTACTACTACTACTACTACTACTACTACTATTACTACTACTACTACTACTACTACTACTACTACCTACTACTACTACTACTACTACTACTACTACTACTACTACTACTACTATTACTACTACTACTACTACTACTACTACTACTACTACTACTACTACTACTACTACTACTACTACTACTACTACTACTACTTCTACTACTTCTACTACTACTATTACTACTACTACTACTACTACTATTACTACTACTTCTACTACTTCTACTACTTCTACTACTACTATTACTACTACTACTACTACTACTACTACTACTACTGCTACTACTACTACTACTTATACTGCAAACAAGACTCAACATCTGCTTTCTTCCTTACCGGTACTTCTTCCATCTCATTATTTTCTTCTGCATCTCAATTCTTTCATTGTCTGTCTCTGCTTCTCTTCATGAAAAAAAGTCGAAATTACATCACGTCCGTATTTCTCTGTTGTTGTTGTTGGCGATGCCGGGGTTGTGGTTGTTCATGTTGCTGTTTTTATGTCTGTGGAAAAGAGAAACAGATATGTAAGTAAAATTCCGAATAGAGCTTTTCCATCTAACTGTAACAGCGGACAGTCACCCTTCATGACACACATTCTTCTCTCTCTCTCTCTCTCTCTCTCTCTCTCTCTCTCTCTCTCTCTCTCTCTCTCTCTCTCCCCAAGACACTCCTTTACATTAGCTTTTTCTTCTTTTTCTCTCCCACAAATCCAGACTATTGTCGGAGGACCACCTGGGGAGCGATTACCAGCGGCGCTTTTATCAAATTACACTTCATTGATGGAGTGTGGAGTCCTTTGTGGTGGTGCCTCCTCCACCTTCCCTAACGGGCCTTATTCTCCTCCTCCTCCACCATCACCCGCACCTCCTCCTCCTCCCACCCCCTGGACAGCAAAGGACACTAATTGCTGCACCTGAGGCCCAGCTCCCTCGCCGCTGCCTCGCGTCTCGCCCACTCGCCTCGCCTGGCTAATGGATGACGGTGCCTGCCGCTGGTCCACGGCGGCGGCCCTCCAGGGTTGCCTCGGGACGCCTCATGAATGTCTCTAGAGGTCTTCTGACGACATGCGAGCCTCGGGTTCTCAGTGATTGTGAGAAAAGAAAGGAGGCACGCGTTGCCACCCCACACGGTGGGTGACATCGCCTGCAAGCGGAGGGCAAGGGACGGTTCTCATTGCTTCATTGCTTGCCACAGTCCAGGCGTTGCGAGGAACACATCACCTTGAACAGACTTCCATACTGCTGACTTTGTTCACATCGCTGATCTCCAAAAAGAATTATCGCAAAATTCTCAACAAATGTACACTGAAAACAGACGAAAAAGAAGGGAAAAAATATATATTACGACTTGGCAGGACATTTGGAAGTCACTTCTTTTAGCCATCGGGTGAGGCGCAGACCACCGCAGGGTCTGGACACGTGTTCGGGACAGATCTTCGAGGGCCGGCCCTACGGGGGGAATGGACGGGGTAAGGCAATAGGATGCCCCGGGAATGTGGCCGCCGCCCGCAGAGTGACGAAAGATGAACAAATGGAAATTGTGGGCGACACGCGGCGGCCGTCCAGCAGACAATCTGCTACCCGCGGTGCCGACCAGCCTCACCCTTGGCCCTCGCCCGCTGCCTCACCATCCACTGCCAAAACCTCTTTCGTCAGGGAGAAAGTAATATGAGTATATCAGAATCCTCTACCCAACAACATTCTACTGGACGCTAACCGTGGCGATGTTGATCGTATAGAGACTTGCTCGGCCTGTGGAGGATGGGAAGGCCGGCGGAGGACGGCAAGAGAACGCAGGACGTGGCGGGCTCCTGCTGGGGTCCCCCGTAGCTCTGTCCTGTCTGGCGTCCACTGAGTCACCTGTCACCGAGGGAAGCACACAAAACCACCACGGTTAGAGGTGAGAAGGGCGAGCGAGGCGGTGACACATACTGAGTGACGCACGAAACTCTACGAAACATACAAGTCGCGATGGAGGGAGAAGGGAATGAATGGAGGGCGGAACGGTATGGAAAATACAAAATAAATAATTACAAAACTCGAAGCTCAAATCTGTGGCATGGACAAGGTTCCACCGGCTTGGTTTGGATGATTCATTGCCTCTTAATATGTAAATTTGTGTGATGAACTTATTCATGTTAAGCGACCACTAAATCAAATAGTGTGATTTGGTTACTACTGCAGTGTGAACATTTTTGTTTGCTGACTTAGTATTACCAAAACTGTTT
The DNA here is from genome assembly GCA_016584305.1 of Chionoecetes opilio. Classification (NCBI taxonomy): domain Eukaryota; kingdom Metazoa; phylum Arthropoda; class Malacostraca; order Decapoda; family Majidae; genus Chionoecetes; species Chionoecetes opilio. Next base: position 487,664 of record JACEEZ010023140.1, read on the forward strand.
TCTCACCATACATGGTGCTGCGTGCTGGGGCCACAAGGACTGTGTTCCGGTCATTCCCCATCAATTTTCCTTTCAAAAGAAAATTCACGTCACGGAGATCCATTGTCGCAATATACTTGGTGTCATAACGCTGCAAACACCCTCGTGAAGTTTCTTGGGGTCACTCAGCATAATACTTTCGACTGTAAGAGAAACAAAGCTCGTCTTTAAGACGGTAAGTGACCGCTCTCCAAGTATGCCTGACCAGCTTCGTTGGAGCAGCAGCAGCAGCAGCGTGTGAGACAGTACAAATGAGGCCTCCTGGAGTCTCGGCGGCTCTCCCACAGGGTGACGAAAGATGAGCAAATGTAAATGATCGAGAGCACAAAAGGAAGCCATCCGAGGCCCCCTCCGGCCTACCTCACTGTGGGGGCAGCGACCTGGATTAACCTCCTCGTCGCTAAGTGGGTCACCACAGCGACAAGCACCACCGATGTGCAGGCAGAAGGGCGTTGGCGCGGCATGCTGTCTTGCACACCGACCTTGCCTTGGATGCTTGCGATATATTGTTGTAGCCTTTGGGGGAAAATGAGGAACATGCACAGTGACTGGAAACCATCAAAGTAAAATGGTGACCCGTTCATGGCATCAGCGGCATCGGGGCCCCTGACGGTGCGAGCAGCGGCAGGGATGCGCCAGCGTAAGAAAGGGAGCTGCGGCATATGATGATGTGCGCTCCCGCCCCCAATAGCGCAGCTGCTCATCGCTAATGGCAGACACTTGACCCCTACAATGATACCTTGTTTTCCTGGCGGGAACCCGTGTTATTCGCAGTACTTTCTGCCCCCCGCCAAGCCTCACCAGCCTCCTGGCGGGACCTCTTGTTCCCTCGGCGGAGGCCGGACCCCCGCCACGGCCCCACTGTCGTCACCTCGCACAGGTAGGCTTCAAGTCTTGCTGCTTTACATGGAAAATGTTTCTTGTGGATAATAATTCTCCCGCATCCGTCAGCACCTTTTTTCGAATGGGTTGTTGCTTTTGCCTTTTGTTGCGGCTTTCATATCTCGGCCTTGCGTGAACGACAATGGTGGTGGCGGCAGCGGTGGTAATGGTGGAGGTAGTCATGCCCTCGCCTGCGGCGGCCGATGGGCGGTATGGGGTGATGGATGGGGCTGGCTGGCTACTGGTATTCATTCTGGACAGCATCACGTATGCCACTCAGTCGTCGGCTTCCACATTTCATGCAGCCACACGGATACTGACTGTTCTTGCCGAGCTATACTGCATGACCACTACAACTGTTACTGCCAGTCTACAACACGGAGCGCTTGGCCGTGCGGCGTCATCCCCTACACAGTCCCTCGCCGCCCTCACGATCGCCCTCCCATGTAGCCACGGAGACAAGCTGCGTCAGGAGGCAAGGCAGGGACACGACACCACCACATCCTGTAGGAGGCTTTGAATGGCAGATTACAGGAAGTGGAGTGATCACGAGGCTCTCAGGTGTGCAGGGGACGGAGGCAATGACTCCAGGAACCACCGGGGAGGATCAGGTTACCGGAAATAGACACTAAGTATGATGCCAAGGTAATCTATCAACGTGTGCTTCTTTCCTCCACGCGCTTCCACACACACACACACCCCCCGCATGTATGTATGTGCACTCTCAGAAATGGGGGGTATATTAAGGGTAGAATTGTTACATCGCACCATCACTACCCTTTTTATACCCTATGTCCAGGCTGGAGGGTAGATGCTGCCGATTATACCCTTCATCTACCCTTTATCTACCCTTTTTAGACGAGAGGGTTGAGAAAGGGTATATTTAGGGTTGGAAAAGGGTATATTTAGGGTTGCAAAAGGGTATATTTGTAAGGGTAGAAAAAGGGTAGCAGTATTTCATCAC
>JACEEZ010023140.1:497048-539548 GCA_016584305.1 Chionoecetes opilio
CCCCCTCCCTGCCTCCCTGCCCTGCCGCCCTTCTCCCCTTACTCTGCTACCTGCTCGTCCCTATTCTGCTTACTCGCCCCTATACCGGTAACTCTCTTCTTTCTGCTCTTCTTCCACGTGTCGGTGTCTTCTCCCGCCTGCTTACCTTTCCTCCTCCTCTATATTTCTCCTTCTCTTTCCTTACTTTCCTTCTCTTTCTCACGTCTTTACCCTTCCCTTATTCCTTTCCTATTCTTGTTATTATTCTCAGTCGGTACATTTAATCGTTGAAATTTAGTTTTTTGCCAATGTGATTTTTGTCTTTGGGTTCAGTCTTCTTATTTCAGCTTTGTGTAGCCTGCTTGCCTAAATATCAACCCATCTCGCTGGCTACTCTCAGGCTTAAGCTCTTCTCTCTGACGCCTCTTCCGTACTGACAAATGAAGCACAAATTAACGAAGTCAAACATTAATTAAAGGTGATTCAAATTTTTGTCCTCCAGAGAAACATCACAACATCTTCCTGACTCGCAATAAAAATACTGATTACCGTAAAATTAATGATATAACTGGCTACATCGTCCACATTCTTCACTTTCCCGCGAGTCAATAACATTCGTGTGAGGCTCAGAGGAAAAGACCAAGACTCTTATTTTACCTTCAAGCGCGGGAGACACTACGACTTTGTCCTCCTAATTGTCCCACATACCTTATAAGGCGCCCCTCCCCGCCGTCACGGTACACAGGCCGTGAGAAGATGGATTTCCCCACCCTATAATTACCTCATTTGATTTACTTAAGTAGTTTCTCTTGCCTTATATATATTTTTTTATTTTGGTCATTTTATTTTGTCTATCCTTTTTTAGTTTATTTGATATCAGTCTGTTTCATAATTACCTTATTTGATGTATTTAGGTAGTTTCTCTTGCCTTATATTTCTTTTTGATTTGTAGTCATTTTGTTTGGTCTGACTTGCCTTTCTTTTTATTCTTTACTATCAGTCTGTTTCATTATTACATCATTTGATTTACTTTAGTAGTTTCTCTTTTCTTATATTTCTTTTTGATTTGTGGTTATTTTGTCTGACTTTGCCTTTTTTTTTTTTTGGTATCACGTCTGTTTCATAATTACATCATTTGATTTACTTCAGTTGTATCTTGTAATATTTTTGGATCTACACTTTTTTGCTTCGTCTTTTTCCTTATTTGGGTTTACCTTTGCAATTTTGCTTCAGACTGTTTCATCGTTTGTTACTCAATGTTTCGTATTCTCTTTGATAACCTCTTCTGTCATTGTTATATTTTGAGTTGTGTTCCCTTAGAGTTTAAAAGTTGTACTCTTCTTGAACTTTTTTTTTTTTTTTTTCAAACATATCCCGTCCTCTCAAACAACTCAATTATCTTTTTGAAGAGTCGCTGTCATGCAAATCATAGAGGAAAGAGTTGATTTTCTCGTCTCCTATTTTCCGTGAGCCACACAAATTTGTCGATTTAAGCGTAAGTAGATATTACAGCTGCCCCCCCCCCCCTCCTTATTCATCACTACAACCACTACTATTGCCACCACTACATCATCACTATTACTGCCACATTCACAATCATATAATACGACAAATATAACCGTACAAGGTTGAGGGCGTGAAAATAGCAGCAAAAACAAGCAAAGAAAAACCAGAGTCCGACACGTCAGGAGTTTCACGTGGGAAAAATAACCAGTTCAAGAAGGAATTTAACGAAATCTTCATCATACCTCACCGTCTGTTCTTCTGAAAGTGCTTCGGCGGAACAATACTTTAGAGTTTCCTTCAAGATAAATATACAAGTGTTGGAGGTCCCGGTATTGCATGAGCCAAGTAGACAGTGAGTGGACAGGTGGGATTTACCTGCGTGGAGGTGGCTCAGACGCAGGTGGAGGTTGCTGCCGCCACCTTCCTTCATTATGCCGGTGAGGAGCGGCAAGTGGCAGGCTTCTCGTCCGTCATTTATATTCATGGTGCCAAGGGTCCGCCGCCGCCCTCCGCCCTCCACCACTGGGGTTATCTCGCATCTCACTATTCTGAACTTTCTGAAGCCTGCAAGCTTCCTGAAGCGGCGCCTGGCCCTGACGGCTTCATCCTGATTCCTTGGCCTCGGCGTCTCGGGAGTTCCTTCACCGGTTCAAGGTCACCAGTCTGCAGCTGATCGACTTTTCCCGCTGCCTGCGACTCCTCCCGGCTGGACATGGTTTACCTGCCGCTACTCCGATCACTTTTCCGCTGATTTCCTATCACCCTTACCACCAACCACTCGACCTCGGGGAGAGCGGCGGGGAGCGTGTTCCTCTCCCCGGTGCTCCGCGGGGCTCCTTGTTCCTCGGCGGGATCCTGGAGAGTCCCTAAGGAGCTCGCTGGGAGTCTGAGTTGAGGAGCCTCGGGCGGGAGGGTCGCGGTGGGGAGTGCTGGCGGGACGGCGCGGGCGGCTCACCACAACACTTCTTCCGTCCCCCTGAGAAAGATAACCCGCGGAAGGTGGTGACGGGAGGCCGCGAGGACCTGTGACACCTCCCGCCGGTGGCCGCGTAGCCCCTGCCGCCCAGGCGATGTGGAGGGCAGTGGCCGCCGCAACACCCGGCTAATCCGCCTCCATCTGCACCACGGGCGGTGGTCGAGGAGATGGTGCCGGGCCAGAGACATGGTGGCAGGGAAGAAGAGACGGCAGGTGGAGGAGAGGAAGAGGGAAGAGGAGGGTGGAGGGCGGGAGGGTGTTACTTATTTGCCGCGGTTATCATTGTCTTCCTTTCCCTGACGCCGCCGCGCGGCTTCAAATCCCTGAACACGAGCAGGAAATGAATCCATCGAAATCATGCACAATTGTAAGTAATTTGTATCTGATTATCAATTTTGTAATCCTCCTTTAGAACGTGATGATTGCTCCGGCGTCTTCCTGCTTGTGCGCCATTACATGTTTCACAGAGATACTCGCGACTTCACGAGGGAAAATATGCCTCTTAATGGTAACATTTGTGAGAACCACGTGGAAAGTTGGTACATAAGTTGACTGAATTATTATTACAATAATGATCATCATCAGCCTTTACATCTTTCTTGTAGGAACGTTAATGGAAGCAATCATCAAGTTAGCTACTCCTTCCCCTCGCCTCTCCTCCTTGCCTCCCTCGACTTCGCCTCCACGCCAGCCGCCGCGCCACCTCCACGCCCCGGGTCCATCACGTCACTTGGTTCCTCCATCCTTAGCCTCGCCGCTGGACCATGCACATGCGTTGCCTTGTAGGAAACAGGCTGGCTTACAGGACGTGACAGCCTGACTCAAAACAACGATTAAGTTCTCGCAGAACAACAAAACATTACAACAATTACACTGCTTTGCAGAGCCCCTCACCCCCAGCACACACCTTCACCCCACCCCAGGGGCGCCTCACACCCCATGCAGCACCATCAGGCGTCGGGACGTGCACGTACGGACACTCTCAGGCTGCGGCAGTTGAGCCCCATGACCAGTCCGGGTTCCCGCCCTCTGGAGTATCTGATCCGCTCAGATGATGTCCAACGAGCTGTTGATGGTGATAACACGGCGTGGAGGAGGGGAGAGGGACAAGGTCAGAGCGGGCACTGCACGGATAACCAACCATTTTGCCCTCCCGCAAACTTTTGCTGCGACTTTCCCACATGCCAATCACGGCTGAGCGGAAGCTAATGTTATCTGGGCGATAAAAACACGACGGCGTATCCGGCCTTATCACATTAAGGGTTTATTTGTTACTCAGGCAGTGTGGGAGCCACTTTCCGGCCGAACCCCGGCAACAGGTAATGTAAAGATTAAATTAGACGTAACAAATTGGTTTCAAGCCTTGTTAAGTTCAGCAGCTGCAACACCGCGTCGAGTGGGCGGCGCCGCGCCAGAACAGCCCATTTGCAACGCTCGGTGCCACCACGCCCGCAGCGCCGCCGCCAGGCACCCGTGACCACTCAGGCGCCCCCGACGGGATCAAGCCAAGATTGTGTTGCGGCCGCTGACCACCTCCCTCTGCCTCACCCCCACCCCATCCCTCGTCCCCCCCGCCCCGCCCCTTCCCTCCCTCCACCTCCCCGCTGACACTGACGAAGGTGAGGTGATCTGAGGCAATTACCTCCATTGGAGTCACAGCATTATCCATTAAGTCGTGATAAACAGCCGTGTAAGGATAATTAGGCCTACGCGGGCTGGAGCACGGCCTATAATTGAAGCTGAATGAGGGACATGAGGAGCGTGTAATGACCTGTGACCTGCTGTGTCCTCTTCCACAGGCAAAGGAGGACGAAGAAGAGGAGGAGGAGGAGGGAGGAGGAGGAGGAGGAGGAAGAATGCGGAATTATCTAGACGAACATTGAACGTTTTTGAAGAGAGAGAGAGAGAGAGAGAGAGAGAAAGAGAAGAGAGGAGAGAGAGAGAGAGAGAGAGAGGAGAGAGGAGAGGAGAAGGAGAGAGGAGAGAGGAGAGAGAGAGAGAGAGAGAGAGAGAGAGAGATGAGAGAGAGGAGAGAGAGAGAGAGAGAGATAATATTAAAGTGACACAAGTAAATACATGGAGAAGTTCAGTACCATGATTCCCTCCCTCGCATCATCTCTCCCTCATCGTGCATGCTGAGACCACCTCTCTATTTTCTTTTATTATCTTTCGCAACAGTTTTATGGCGGCCGTTAAGGTAGTTGTATGCTAATTTGATTATTGCCAGTTAGAACTCACCATCTTGTTTGTCCTCTCTCTCTCTCTCTCTCTCTCTCTCTCTCTCTCTCTCTCTCTCTCTCTCTCTCTCTCTCTCTCTCTCTCTCTCTCTCTCTCTCTCTAACACCTGTATCATTCTCTCTCACTTCTCATTACTCCTCGTTAACCTATTCTCATTCATTTTATTTCTTCTTTCCGTCCTATTCTTGCTTCCTCTCACTTTTTATCTCTTCTCCTTCATTCACTCCTACTGTGTTCCTTTCTTACTTAAACACTTACATTCTTACTCCATGTCTTCTTTCACAATTCGCGTATTTTCCCCCATAATCAAAATTTATATCAATTATTTTTTTACCTCCTCCATTTTCAGACTTATTGACTCTTAAAACAAATCTTCAAATCTTCTTCATTTCCTTTCCTTCTCATAACATTATAATCTCACCACAACCACATCTTTATCTTCAATGTTCCTCTCATCATCTATTTTATTCAATTACGTCTCATCCTCTATACAAAAACTCTATAATTTCCGATATAAAATCATTTGATAATACGAGCCAGAACTGATTACATTACGTGACGGGAAGAACAACACCAAGCCAGTGTCGTAACAGTGAAGAGAACACTAATTTCACGGCCCAGTCCTTGAAAGAAAAGTCGTATAATAACATCAATACCACATCCCCCAACGATAATAGTTAGTAATATCAACATCACGTCCCTAAGAGAACAGTGATTTGGGGCAACCATGCGAAAATCCCCCCTATCCTCCCCTCCCCTCCTATTCCCCCCCTCTACCCCCCCCCCCCAGCAATGATACGCACGTCACATATCGTAAAATCACGCAATGGGAATTAACGAAAGACGAACATAAAACTGCCGCAGAAATGACAACATATATATTTATTTTGTGTGTGTGGATGTGCGTGTGTGTTTTTTTTCTCTTTTTTTTTACGTCTATACATATATAATTTTTTTGGTGCAGATGCGTGTGTATGTTTTTTTCCCCTCATTTTTTTTTTTGACGTCGAAAACAACAAGAAATCTTTCGCTATTATGCTCGTTTATGGCGCCACTTTCCTTATTTTCCTTTCATCACATCGCATCAAAGAAGGGGTCGAGGGATGGGGGATGGGGGATGGAGGGAGGGGAGTGCTGACCGAGGGATGGGGGATGGAGGGAGGGGAGTGCTGACCGAGGGATGGGAAGGACGAGGGAGGGGAGTGCTGACCGAGGGGATGGAAAGGACGGAAGGGAGGTAGAGAGAGGGAAAAGTATATTACAGAAGCGGGAAGGGAGGACATAAGGTGGAGGAGGAAGAGGAAGGAAGCCGATGAGACGTATACTGACAAAAGATAAATGATCCATCTTATTTAAAACTTAATGAACGATTGTACAAGTGAGGCGAAGGTGTATAAGTGAGGAGGATAATGGAGAAAAAGGAGTAATACATAGGAAGAGGAGGAGGAAGGAAGGAAGGAGGAGGAGGAGGAGGAGGAAGGAAGGAGGAGGAGGAGGAGGAGGAAGAAGGAGGAGGAGGAGGAGAAGGAGGAGGAGAGAGAGGAGGAGAAGAAGGAGGAGGAGGAGGAGGAGGAAGGAAGGAAGCAGGAGGAGGAGGAGAAAGAAGGAGGAGGAGGAGGAGAAGAAGGAGGAGGAGGAGGAGGAGGAGGAGGAGGAGAGGAGGAGGAGGAGGAGGAGGAAAGGAAGAAGAGATGGAAGAGGATCACAACCGCGTTTTTATCTAGTTTGTCTAATGGTTCTGTTTGGCACATGGTTCGTGTTGCCCAAAATTCCGGAAGTAATCGGTCTCTTGCAATTGTGACCAGCTCGACATAAGAGAGAGAGAGAGAGAGAGAGAGAGAGAGAGAGAGAGAGAGAGAGAGAGAGAGGAGAGAGAGAGAAGAGAGAGAGAAGAGAGAGAGAGAGAGAGAGAGAGAGAGGTGCATAAGGTATAACATGAGCACATTAATCAAGCAATTTACTTATGACGCCCCATCACCATCACCACCACCACCACCACCACCGTCACCACCACAAAGGCGGGGATGGCGTGGCCTTGAAAGCATGTGACTCATTCTCGTGTCTGACTCTTCCTTGCTATAAACTCTTCAACTGTATACTTTGTACGCACAGCAGGAACCACACACAACCAGTCCTGTACAGTGCACAACTGTACATGTGTCCACGGCGGGCCAGGTGCGCGGTACAGGTGAGGGAGGTGGGGTGGGGGGTAAAAAGGGGACTGTTGGCACCCGAGTTATCGAGTTGCCAGCCACGAGAGGCGAGCGTTGCTCCGTCAGGCTGAGATAGGTTGCTGATAACACTTATTGCTTCATGCCACCATTATGCTATGCTATGGTGCTCATTGTAAGCCTCTACGGCACTCAGCAACAATTATAATGCCCAACCTTTTGCACTTCTATGGCTGGCAGAGTACTCAATGTAAGGGTAGCGTGGCCGAGCGGTCTAAGGCGCTGGTTTAAGGCACCAGTCTCTTCGGAGGCGTGGGTTCGAATCCCACCGCTATCAATAGTTTTTAAGGCACTATCGAGGTTGTGCAACTTGTTTTTCCAGGACGCCCACGTGACACAACAGCGCAAAAACGCTTTCAGTTTGCAGCGGCACGCACCTCCATGCCTCGACGCCACCTTTGCTTGTGTGTGAGGTTACCCGGAAAATCATCGAACAAATGAAATGATGCAAAAACGCTTTCAGTTTGCAGCGGCACGCACCTCCATGCCTCGACGCCACCTTTGCTTGTGTGTGAAGTTACCCGGAGAATCATCGAACAAATGAAATGATCAACACAGAGGTCACCAAGAGGATGGAAAGTTCTCTCTTCGAAGACGCCTCTCCGCGATGCGTCTCGCCAGATCAAACCCAAGTCCTTACATGAGAGTTTTTTGTTTCCGATTCTATCATTTCCATTTAATATTTTCCTTTTTACATTATCATAATATTATGCAAAGGAGAATACATAACAAACTAAGACTAAAACAAATCAGAAAAAGAGGAAATTTTAGAATATATTGAAGTATAATGGGGAATTAATTAATGAATGAGAGAGAAGAGAGAGAGGAGAGAGAGAGAGAGAGAGAGAGAGAGAGAGAGAAGAGAGAGAGAGAGAGAGAGAGAGAGAGGGGAGAGAGAGAAGAGAGAGAGAGAGGGACGGAACACCGAGACAGATACACATAAACAAACATACAAACATAATCTAAAAGGTTAAATACTGTAAGGGAGAGAGAGAGAGAGAGAGAGAGAGAGAGAGAGAGAGAGAGAGAGAGAGAGAGAGAGAGAGAGAGAGAGAGAGAGAGAGAGAGAGAGAGAGAGAGAGAGAGGACCAAGTGAGCCACGGTAGTTACATGGCCGCCAGTTTTTGCCTCGCCTCCTGCCTCATCCAGCCTTCGGTAATAATATGTAATTACTTTAAAATTTATCATAAGTGAGTTTGATGCGTGCCCCCGCTGGCCGATGCTATCTCTGACAATTAACAGTCTTGTGCAGAGCCGCCCGTGTCAGGACTGCGGCAGGAGGAGCAGGAGGTGGTGGGGGAGCAGGAGCAGGAGCAGGAGGAGGAGGAGGAGGAGGAGGAGGAGGAGGGGTAGGAGGAGGAGGATAGACAAAGGAAGTGGGGATCATCGTAGGCATCTGTTATAAGAATACTAAGAAAAAAGAAAATCAAGCAGAAGAGGAAGTATAAGAAGGTGTAGTTGAAGAATTAGAAGAAGAAAAAGAAGAAGAAAAAGAAGAAGAAAAAGAAGAAGTAAAAGAAGAAAAAAAGAAGAAAGAAGAAAAAGAAGAAGAAAAAGAAGAAGAAAAAGAAGAAGAAAAAAGAAAAAGAAGAAAAAGAAGAAGAAAAAGAAGAAGAAAAAGAAGAAGAAAAAGAAGAAGAAGAAGAAAAAGAAGAAGAAAAAGAAGAAGAAAAAGAAGAAGAAAAGAAGAGAAAAAGAAGAAGAAAAAGAAGAAGAAAAAGAAGAAGAAAAAGAAGAAGAAAAAGAAGAAGAAAAAGAAGAAGAAAAGAAGAAGAAGAAGAAGAAGAAAAGAAGAAGAAAAAAAAGAGAAAAGAAGAAGAAAAAGAAGAAGAAAAAGAAGAAGAAGAAGAAAAAGAAGAAGAAGAAGAAGAAAAAAAAAAAAAAAAAAAAGAGAAGAAAAAGAAGAAAAAGAAGAAGAAGAAGAAGAAGAAAAAGAAGAAGAAAAAGCAAAGTCTGGGTGTATAATTATCATAAAGAAGGGAAGAAGAAAAAATAGAATAGCGAGGAAATAAAGAGAAATAAAATCTAGTAAAGATATTGAGTAAAGAAACCCTGGTCATAATGATGATGATGTGGAGGAGTCGAAGAAGAGAGCCTATAGCGTCCGAAGACACTATAGGCTCAAACTATAGGCTATTTTTTTTTTTTAGTATACGCGCGCACTTTCATCCACTCACATCTACATACGAATATATCTATGTACGTACCTGTGTGTACCTGAAGAGCTCTGTGTGTGCGTGTGTGAGAGCCTCCGTGTGCGTGTTGGTGCAGCCCGCGCGCGTGTACGAAGGCGGGGAGGCAGGGAGAGGCGGCCACTCACTCACTAACGCGGGAGAGTGGAGGGTTTCGGACGTCCCGCCTCGCATGTGTCTGTTAATAGAAATTGTACTCCCATGACTACATTTTCGAATTAGCCATTTCATTTCTTAATTTTTGAATGACAGGACCATTAATTTTTACGGAGGAGAAAGAGGAGGTGGTGGAGGAGGAGGAGGGTATGTGGTAAGGGATGAAGGAATAGAATCGCAGAGGAAAGATACATTGCTGAGAGAGAGAGAGAGAGGGAGAGAGAGAGAGAGAGAAGAGAGAGAGAGAGAGAGAGAGAGAGAGAGAGAGAGAGAGAGAGGATGACGAGAGAGAGGAAGAGAGAGAGAGAGAGAGAGAGAGAGAGAGAGAGAGAGAGAGAGAGAGAGAGAGAGAGAGAGAGAGAGAGAGAGAGAGTATGTATAAATAAGGATCAAGCAGTAAAGTGTGCTGAGAAACGACAAAATTACACACACACACACACACACACACACACACACACACACACACAACACAACACACACACACACACACACAACACACACACACACACACACACACAAACACACACACACTCACACACACACACACACACACACAAACAAACACACACACACACACACACAACCAAATCCTCACCATTCACATTCCTCTTCACAGTCTCTCTTTATAAAATCATCGGCAAACCTGTTCCCTTCACTCGCAACAAAACAACCAAAGTTCATAAAAAATAAAAAAGGTAATAAAAAATCTCATATCTATTAAAGAAATTCATCTACGTTTAACTCACCAACGCGCTTTTCTGATGCTGCCGCGACGATCACTAGTCAATTAACAACAATCACGAATCAATCAGCTAAATGTTCTCAACCTCCAATCAGTCAAGCGGGCGTGAGGGAGGCAAGGGTGAGGCGAGGATGCCACAGTCACCCCTTGCGAGTAACTTATAAAAAACGGGCAGCGGGTTGACGGCACACGTATCTTTAAATTGGATCTCGCCCCTCAGATTTAAAATTTTGACTGTAGTAAATGAGGGTGACCACTGACTACTGCCTATACGCCGGACAGTGTTTTGAATCTACTCACCCTTAACCCTTTCAAGCCCAGATCTTTCCTTTGCTATAAATAATTGTCTGTTGTTAGCCATAAAATTACGAAAAGTAACTGAATATACCAAATTAGCTAGTCGACAAGGATACTAAACAGGTTATATCTATAAAACATCGCTTATATTCACAAAAAATCATCTATTGGTACCGAAATTACAATGGAAATTACTTCTGGTTCAAGGGGTAAAAATTTGAAAAAAAATTTTTAAAACAGTACTTATAAAAATAGCTGTACTCTGAGGTATGATAGATGAAATAAAAGTACAGGATAATAGAATAATACGAACACGACATCAAAAAGAACAGCCACCATGCACATATTCCCTTGCTTTAAGAAAAAAAATAAAACTATGGTAGACTACTTGCAAAAATAACTGTACTCTGAGGTATGATAAATGAAATAAAAGTATAGGATAATAAAATAATTCGAGCACGACATGAAAAGAACAGCCACCATGCACACACTCCCGACCGCTCCCTCGCACGCCCGCCCTCACGCCCATCACGACTCAAGATTTCTAATATAGATATTCCCAAAGCAAACAACAATCCGATGGCCCAAGTATGCACAACACCCTCCCGCGTCCTGCAGCCGAAGGAGCGCCCTGCCAGAGATCCTTCAGGATACGCCGTCGCCGTGCCCGCAACACCAACCCTTCCCACCCGCCTGCACCTCCGCGCCTCAGCATAATTATATCTTGTCAATTTCCATCGTTCCATCAGGCGTGTATCTCACTCTATCGGTTGTTTTTGTAGTCAAGCGAGCACTGAGAAGCTTGCGAAGGGCCAATTAGCAGGGAGGAAGGAGGAGGAGGAGGAGGAGATGGAAGCTGTGGAGGTGGGATAAGGAGGTAGCCATTGCAAACAAGAAGGGAGAAGAAGAAGGAGGAGGAGGAGGAGAGAGGAGGAGAGGAGGAGGAGGAGGAGGAGGAGGAAGGAGGAGGAGGAGGAGGAGGGGGAAGAGATGAAACTGTGGGGTGGTATACAAAAGTTAGCCATTGCAAACAAGAAGGGAGAAGGAGGAGGAGGAGGAGGAGGAGGAGGAGGAGGAGGAGGAGATGAAAGCTGTGGAGGTGGTATAAGGAGGTAGCCACTGCAAACAAGGAGGAAGAAGAAGGAGGAGGAATACATACATAGGAATACATAGGAATAACAGACACCAGGAGACCTATTGGTCCATGACGAGGGTATCTGCTGAACTACATACTACTAACTATCAACTACATGTAAGAGGACAGTTGGAAAAGGATACCATGTCCCTAAAGAAGATAGGAACATGAAAGTTTCGCAGTGAAGAATGATAGAATATGAAGTATGCTAACTACAACTACCGCTAACACTAATCGATCCGGGGGACTATAATATACAGTCGCAGGATATCAAAACCCATTTACTTTACAGTGCGCGTCAAGTCTGTTTTTAAATGAAGTTATTGTGCTGGGGCTTCGACAACTTTTGCTGGTAATTTGTTCCATCGATAACAACTCTAACATTGAAATAATTTTTACGGAGATCAGTGATGAAACGTTGACCATTCAGTTTTAGACCGTTGTTTCTTGTTGTCACGTGGAGGAGGAGGATTTTACATAGGATTACATAGGAATAACAGACACCAGGAGACCTATTGGTCCATAGCGAGGGTATCTGCTGAACTACATACTACTAACTATCAATACTTGTAAGAAAAAAAGTTGGAAAAATTATACCATGTCCTAAAGAGGGTAGGAACATGGAAGTTTCATAGTGCAGAAGATAGGATATGAAAATACTAACTACAATACCACTATCACTACAACTAAACGATACGGGGGACTAGATATGAATTCGCACTATCCATACCCATTTACTTTACAGTGCGCGTCAAGTCTGTTTTGAAAGTAGTTATTGTGTTGGCTCCACAAACATTTGCTGGTAACTTGTTCCATCGATCAACGACTCTAACATTGAAATAATTTTTTTTCGGAGATCGGTGATGCAACGTTTTACCGTTTAGTTTTAAACCATTATTTCTTGTTGTCACTTGAGTTGAAAGCTCGAATAGGTTTTCTTGATTAATGACATCAAAACCTTTTAGGATCTTAAAGGTTTCTATCAAGTCCCCACGGATTCTACGATCCTTTAAGGAAAACATATTAAGTTTCCGCAGTCTCTCCTTCATAAGATGAATTTCGCAGAGATGGAATTTTTTGGGTTGCTCTTCTTGCACTGATTCCAATTTGGCTTGATCTTTTACGAAACAGGGCGACCAGAATTGAACGGCATATTCCAAGTGCGGCCTAACCAAGGACGTGTATAATTGTGTCATTACTTTCGGAGTTTTATGTTCAAAGTTACGTTTAATAAAGCCCAACATCATATTTGCCTTTTTACTGGCAGCTAGGCAATGCGAACTGGTTTTAGATCATTCCTTCTTAGACGAGGGGGTTGGAAAAAGGTTATTTGCGTTCGATCCGAAAGGGTATATTTGTAAGGGTAGAAAAAGGGTAGCAGTATTTCATCACTACAAACACCCTTTTTCTACCCTTTTCCTACCCTTTTTTTCTAAGAGTGTATGGGTGGGAAAGAAAAAAACCTGGAGAAAAATGAAGTAGGTAGGCAGGAAGGTAGGAAATTCTTGATGGAATGAACATGATGTATAAGTGATTAGATGGGAAAAAAGGTAATACCATCGTGAGAGAGGAGAGAAGAGAGAGGAGAGAGAAGAAGAGAAAAAAAAGGAAAAAGAAAAAGGGAAAAAGGGAAAAAAAGAAAAAAGAAAAAAAGGGGAAAAAAAAAGAAAAAAAGGAAAAAAAAGAAAAAGAAGAAAAAAAAAATAAAAAAAAAAAGGGAAGAAAAAGAAAAAAGGGGGGAAAAAAAAAAGAAAAAAAGAAAAAGAAGAAAAAGAAGAAGAAAAAAAGAAAAAGAAAAAAAAAAAAAAAAAAAAAAAAAAAGAAGGGAAAAAAGAAAAAGGGGAAAAAAAAAGAGGGGGAAAAAAAAGGAAGGGGGAAAAAAAAGGAAGAAAAAAAAGGGAAAAAAAGAAGGAAAAAAAAAAAAAGAAAAAAAAGAAAAAAGAAGAAAAAAGGAAGGAAGAAGAAAAAGAAGAAAAAAAAAATTTTTGATAAAAAAAGGGGAAAAAGAAGAAAAAAAAAAAGGAAAAAAAAGAAAAAAAACAAAAGTTTGGGGAAAAAAATTCTTTAAAAAAGAAAAAGGGGGAAAAAAATTAAAATAGCGGGAAAATAAAGGGAAAATAAAATCTTTTTTTTTAAAGGGGATATTATAAAAAACCCAATTTCATAATGATGATAAAGGGAGGGTTTTCGGGGAGGGGCCTGGTGGGGGGAAGGCCCTAAAGGGCCAAAAAGGGGCCCCCACTTTTTCATAACGCGGGTATTTTCATTCCCCTTTAAAATTTTTTAATAAAAATTTACCCCCATGAACTATTTTGGTAACCTTTCTTCCTTAAATTTTTGGGGTGGGGACCTTTTTTTGGGGAAAAAAGGGCGGGGTCAAAGGGGGGGGGGAGGGAAGGTGAAAAAAACGCGGGGAAAAAAGTGGGAGGGCGGAGCCGGGGCCCGATTGGGGAAGAAAGAAAGGAACCATGGAAAGGAAAGAAAAATTTTAAAGGGGAAGGACTTTTAAAGGAAAGGAGGAAAAAAGGAGGGGGGAGGAGGAGGAGGGAGGGGGGAAAGGAGAAGGAAAAAAGGAGGGGGAAAAAAAAAACAGGGGGGGGTGAGAGGGGGGAGAGAGGGGGAGAGGGGAAGGGGGACGGGGGAACGAAAAAGGGGAGAAAAGGGGGACAAAAGGGAAAAGGGGACCCCCGCGGGGGGAAAAAGGAAGGGGAGAGGGGGGGAGGGGAAAAAGAGAGGAGGGGGGGGGGGGGGGAGGGGAGGGGGAGGGGAGAGATAAGAGGGGGTATGATAAATAAGGATCAAGCAGTAAAGGTTTGTTTGGAGAAAACCCCCCCCCCCCAAAAAAATTAAACAAAACACACACACACACACCCCACACACACACACACACCACACACCCACACCCCACACACCCCACACACCCCAAACCCCAAACACACACCACCACCCCAAACACACCCACACAAAAAAACCCCCAAAACACACTCAAAACCAACAAAAACCAACACAACACACACACACACAAACCAAAATTTTCCTCCCCATCACATTCCCCCTTCCAGTCTCTCTTTTTTAAAACCATGGGGCAAACCTGTTCCCTTCACTCCCCCCCCCAAAAACAACCAAATTTTCAAAAAAAAAAAACAAAAAAAAAAAAAAAAAAAACCTTCCAAAAAAATCTATTTAAAAAAATTCATCTACTTTTAAAAACTCCCCAAAACCGCGTTTTTTCTGTTTTGCTGCCGGGGACGATCATAGTAAATTTAACAACAATCACAAAACCCAATCAGCTAAATTTTTCTCAACCCCCAATCAGTCAAGGGGGGCCCGGTAAAGGGGGGCCCAAGGGGTGAGGCGGGGGGAGGGAAACAGTCCCCCCTTTCCCAAAGTAATTAAAAAAAAAACGGGCAGGGGGTTTGGGGGGGGACGGCACACGTATTTTTAAATTGGATTTTCCCCCCCTCAGTTTTAAAAAATTTTGACTTAGTAAATGAGGGGGGACCACGGGGACAAATCCCTTTAAACCCCCGGGGACAGTTTTTTTGAATCTACTCCCCCCTTAAAACCCTTTCAAGCCCAGATCTTTTTTTTTGCTAAAAAATAATTGTCTGTTTTTGGGGCCAAAAAAAATTACGAAAAGAAAACCGGAATTAAAACCCAAATTAGCTAGCGACAAGGATACTAAAACGGGTTTAATATCTTTTAAAAACCCCCGCTATTTTCAAAAAAAACACCCTATTGGTACCGAAATTACAAGGGAAAAATTACTTTTCTGGGTTAAAGGGGGGGTTTAAATCCTAATTGTACGGGAAAATTTTGGTTTTTAGGGGGAAAATTTTAAAAACCCTACAGACTTTAAAAATAACGGTACTTGAGGAGGGATAGATAAAAATAAAAGTACGGGGATAATAGAAAAATACGAAACAGGGGAATCAAAAAAAAAAAAAACAGCCACCATGCCATTTTCCCTTGTTTTTTAAAAAAAAAAAAAATTTTAAAACTATGGTAAAATACTTCCCAAAAAAATAAGTACTCTGGGGTTTAATGATAAAAAAATTTAAAAGTATAGGATAATAAAAATAATTCGGGCCCACGCCCTTTGAAAAAAAAACAGCCCCCATCCCACAAAATTCCCGGCCCCGCCCCCTTCGCAGGGCCCGGCCCTAACCCCCCAATCCCACTAAAGATTTCAAATTTATAGATTTTTCCCCAAAAGGGCAAACAACAATCCGAGGGCCCCAAAAAAGTATCCCAAAAACACCCCCGGGGTCCGGGAACCCCCAAAGGGAAAAGCGCCCTGCCAGAGATCCTTCGGGATACGCCGTCGCCGTGGCCCGAAACCACCCCCCCTTCCCACCCGCCTGCACCTCCGGCCCTCAGCAAATGATATTTTGTAAATTTTCCCCAATCGTTCCTTTCGGGCGTTTACCCTACTCTATGGGTTGTTTTTGTAGTAAAGCAAAGCACTGAAAAGCTTGGAAAGGGCCAATTAGCAGGGAGGAAGGAGGGGGGAGGAGGGGGAGAGGGAAAGGGTTTGGGAGACACCAGGAGGCCCTATTGGTCCATGACGGGGGGTATCGCGAACTACATACTATTTAACTTCAACTACATTTTAAGAGGACATTTGGGAAAAAAGGATCCCCATGCCCCTAAAAAAAGATGGGAAAAACATGAAATTTTCGTAGTGAAGAAGAAAAGAATATGAAGTATGCTAACTACAATTTCCCGCAAACCCACTAATCGACCCGGGGGGGCCCTATAATATACATTTCCCGCAGGATATAAAAACCCCTTTTATTTTTACAGTGCGGGGTTCAAGTCTTTTTTTAAAAATGAAGTTATTGTGCTGGGGTTTCGACAATTTTTGCGGGGAAAATTTTTTCCCATCGTTTAAAAAACTCAAAACTTTTGAAATAATTTTTACGGAGATCAGGATGAAACGTTAAACCATTGGGTTTTAGACCGGGGGTTTCTTGTTGTAAACGTGGAGGAGGAGGTTTTTACAAAAAGGTTACATGGGAAAAACCCAGACACCAGGAGACCTTTTGGGGGCCCCATAGCGAGGGTTTTTTTGCTGAACACATATACAAAACTATCAAAAATTTTTAAGGGGAAAAAAAGGTTGGGAAAAAATTTTTACCATGCCCCTAAAGAGGATAGGAACAGGGAAGTTTCAAGTGCAGAATGTTTAGGATGGGAAAAATATAACTAAAAAATACCACTCCCAAACTACAACTAACCCCCCCGATCGGGGGACTAGATATGAATTCGCACTATCAATACCCTTTTATTTTAACAGTGCGCGTAAAAGTCTTTTTTTGAATGTAGTTATTGTTTTGGCCCAAAAAACCATTTGCTGGAAAAATTTGTTCATCATAAAAGGGACTAAAAAACATTGAAATAATTTTACGGAGATGGGTGATGCAAACTTTTGACCGTTTTTTTTTAAAACCCCCAAATTATTTTTTTTTTGTCATTTGGGATTTGGAAAGCTCGAATAGGGTTTTCTTGATTAATGACATCAAAAAAACCTTTTTGGATCTTAAAGGTTTCTATCAAAATCCCCACGGTTTACGGGTCCCCTTTTAAAGGGAAAAAAATAAATTTAAATTTCCCCCAGTCTCTCTTTATAAAATGGGAAATTTTGCAGAGATTTGGGAAATTTTTTTGGGTTTCTTTCTTTTCACTTTATTCCAATTTTGGGTTGATCTTTTTCGAAAAAGGGGGGACCGAATTTTTAACGGGATATTTTAAAATGCGGGCCCAACCCAAGGGGGTGTATAAAATTGGGTCATACTTTCGGGGGGGTTTTTTGTTCAAAGTTAAGTTTAATAAAGCCCAACATCCAAAATTTTCCTTTTTACTGGGAGCTAGGAAAAAGAACTGGTTTTAATCATTCCTTCTTAGACGGGGGAGGGGTTGGGAAAAAAAGGGTTTTTATTTGCCCCTTCGATTTCCCAAAGGGTATATTTTTTAAGGGTAGAAAAAGGGTTTTGCAGTTTTTCATCACTACAAAAACCCCTTTTTTTTACCCTTTTCCTTTTTTTTTTCTAAAAGGGGTATGGGGGGAAAAGGGAAAAAAAACCCCGGAGAAAAATGAAGTAGGTAGGCAGGGGAAGGGAGGGAAATTTTTTGATGGAATGAAGCATGATGTAAAGGATTAGATGGGGGAAAAAAAAAGGTTTCCCTTTCTATGTGGGGAGAGAGAGGAGAAAGGGGAGAGAGGGGAGAGAGGAGAGAAAAGAACGAGAGAGAGAGAGAGAGAGGGAGAGGAGAAGGGGGAAGGGGAGAAGAGGAAGAGGGGAGGACGGAGAGAGAGGAGAGAGGGAGGAGTGAAGGGAGAGAGAGAGAGAGAAGAGAGGAAGAAGGGCGGAGAGAGAAGGAAAAGAGAGGGGGGGGGGGGGGAAGAGGATGAGGAGAGGGAAAAGACGGATGGGCGAGGAGAGGGGAAGGAAAAAAGAGAGAGAGAAGAGAGAGGAGAGAGAGGGGGAGAGAAAAGAGAGAGGGGAGGAGGAGAGGAGAGAGGAGAGAGAAGGAAAGGGAGAGAGGAGAGACCCAGGAAAAAAAAAAAAAAAAAAAAAAAAAAAAAAAAAAAAAAAAAAAAAAAAAACCCAAAAAAAAAAAAAAAATGAAAAAAACACCCAAAAAAAAAAAAAAAAAAAAAAGGTGTAGGAAGAGGGGGTGGGAAATTGGAACCGGAAGGAGGGGTGGGAGGAAGGGGGGGGGGAGGGGGGGAAGGGGAAAAAAAAAAAAAAAAAAAAAAAAAAAAAAAGAAAAGGAAAAAAAAGAAAAAAAAAAAAAAAACCCCCGGAAAAAAAAAAAAAAAAAAAAAAAAAAAAAAAAAAACCCCAAAAAAAAAAAAAAAAAAAGGACCAGGGAAAAAAAAAGAAAAAAAAAAGAAAAAAAAAAAAAAAAAAAAAAAAAAAAAAAAAAAAAAAAAAAAATGGGGGGGGGGGGGGAAAAAAAAAATTCCAAAAACCAAAACCCCAAAACCAAAACCATCAAAAAAGGGGGGGGGGGAAGTCACTAAAAAAAAAAAAAAAAAAACCCCCAAGGTAAAGTCAAAAAAAACCCCGGGCCAAAAAAAACCCCTCCCAAAACGGGGGCCAAATTTTCACTTTTTTTTTTCGGTTCTTTAAAAAAAAAAAAAAAAAAAAAAAAAATTTTTTTTTAAATAAAACTTTTCGGAAATTTTTTTACCCCTTTTTTCTCCGCCCCCCCCGGCCCCTTTTTTTCCTTTTTAATTTTTGGGCCCCCCTTTTTTATTGTTTTGTTTCCTTTTCCGGCCGTGTTTAAAAAATTTCCAAAAAAGGGAACCCTAATTTTTTTTTTATACCCCCGGGGTTTTTTCCGGGATTTTGATTTTTTAACGGGCCCAAGGTTGGGCCTCCTTTTTTTTTGTTATAAAATAAACCCTTTTCTCCTGTAAATTTCTGTTCGGGTTTCCCTTGGGTTTAAAATTGTCTATAATTCTACTTTTGGGTTTTGATGTTTTACTATCGTGGGAAAGGGAAAATTTGGGGCCCCGAACGGGCAGCAGTTTTGGGGGAAAAAAACCTACAGGAGATGCAGTGTTCCTCTTCCTTCCTCTTTGGGGGGCGGGGGGGGGGGGGGGGGGGGGGGTCATTTCATGGGGCAACGAGGGGGAAGGAAGGAAAAAATGATAAGGAAAAGAAAAAGAAGAACGAAGCGGCCTTGGTTTGGGGGAAAAACAATGAGCCCCCCGGGGAAATTTTTTAAATGTGAAGGGGAGGAGAGAGGCCCCCTTTTAACACACCCTTTGGGTTGGGAGTTTTTTCCCCTCTTTTTCTTTTCTCTCTCTCTCTCCTTCTCTCCTTCCCCTCTCCCCTCTCTCTCTCTCCTCTCTCCCCTCTCTCTCTCTCTCCCTCTCTCTCTCCTTTAACGTCCCTCTCATCACTCTCGCCTCTTTCAAATTTTTTTCCCGCCCCTCGTAGTAACCCAAAAACAAAATTTTTACCATGTTGAAATTTCCCGTCACTTTAAAACAATTTTTTATCCCTTTAGTCTGAAATTAAAAGGACATTCTTACACCAAACCCCCACCCCCTAATCTTTTCACCTAAATAATGCTTTTGATTTTTGGGAAAAAAACGTTAAAAATTTTTTGGTTAATTTTTTTAAAGTAATTTAGAAAAATATTCCTTATTTTTGTAGCAGTCCTTCTTTTCTTCTATAAACATTCTTTAACCCGGGGGGGTTTTTTGTTATGGTTTTCATCCCCCCTTTTTTGCTTATCCACCCCTAAAAAACACAACACCACACACACCAACCCCACACACAAACCAAACACAAACACACACAACAAAACACACACCACACACACACACACACACACACACCCCCCACACCCCCCAAAAAATGATAAAAAACACAAACAACACTACAAAACCACAGTGATTCATTAAAACCCCAAATAGCACAAAAACTGCTTTCAGAACCCCCCCACCGTGAAGAGCTTATGATTGCTTTCCTTCACATCCCACGGGAATTTTCTTTTTTGTTTTTAAAATCTTTACTTTTAACACTTTTTTTTTTAGTGTGTGTGTGATGATTTCAACACTTTTAAAAGGGTCAGAAAATAGCGATGAAAGGTTTGGTTTCATTGCTATCGGTACGCAAGGGTTTTAAAAACACCCCCTTTTCACACCAATTTATTCTTAATTAAAAAGGTTTGGGGAAACTTGACCCAAAAAAAAAATCCAAGGGAAAATTATTTATGGGAAATGGGGATTAAGTACCTGTGTTTGGGGTCGTTTTTAAGGTTTGGGATTCCCCTGGTTTTTGGGTTTTTGAAAGGGGGTTTAGGCGGGCCCGGGGTTTGGATTTAAATGGGGTTTTTGGGGGTTAGGGGAGTGTTAGGGCTGTGTGGGGGTGTTAGGGGGGGCGTTGGGTGTCCTGTTATCTGTGGGGGGCTTTGGTTTGGGGGGGTGGTGGTGGTGGGGTGGGGGTGGGTTTGGTGGTGGTGGTGGTTTGGGGGGTGGTGGATGGCTTGGGTTTTTATGGTTTTGTGGGGTGTTTTGGGGGGGGTTTTTTGTGTGTGTGTTGTGTGGGGTGTTTTTGTGTGTGTGGGGGTTTTGTGTGTTTTTTGTTTGGTTTGTGTTTGTGATGGGGGTTTAAAGTCCAGTGAAATTTAAAAAGAATTTTTTTTTTTTTCTCTTTCCCCCCTTTCTTTTCTCTCTCTCTCCCCCCCCTCTCTCTCCTCTCTCTCTCTCTCCTTCTCTCTTTTCTCTCTCTCTCTTCTCCCCTCTCTTCTCCTTTTCTCTCTTTTCTCTTTTTTTCTCTCTCCCCTCCTTTTTCTCTCTTCCTCCTCTCTCCCCCTCTCTCTCTCTCTCAACAGTGGGGGCTATGGTTTGGGGCGGGCCCGGGCACCCCTCCCCCCCCCCCCTCGTATTTTTTGGGCGTGGGGGGTGTGGGCGGGCCAAAATGCCCCGGCCCGAGTAACGCCCATAAAATTATTTTCCCCCTTTAAAAAATTTTTTCTGTTTTGAAGAAAAAAAGAGAAAAAAAGAGGTTCCGGGGGAAAAAAGATTTTTATCCCCCACCCGTTTTTTTTCCCTTTTCGGGTTTTTTTTTAGAGGAAAAATTTTTTTTTTTTATTTGGAAAAGGGGAGAGAAGGAAAAGAGAAGGGGGAAGAAGGGGGGGGAGAGAGAGAGAGGGGAGAGGGGGAGGAAAAGAGAGAGGGGGGAGAAAGAGGAGGGGAGGGGAGGAGGAGGGGAGGGGGAGAAGGGGGAAGGGGAACGAGAAAAAGGAGGGGGGAGGGGGGAGGGGAGAGAGAAGGAAAAGGGGGAGAGGAGAGGGGGGAGAGGGGAGGAAAAGGGCAGAGAGAGGGGGGAGAGGGGGAGAGTGGGGGTAGGGGGGAGAGAAAGAAGAGGAAGGGGGAGAGGGGAAAAGGGGGGAGAGAGGTTAAAAAAAACGGGGGGGATTTAAACCGGTTTAGGGGGGAAAACAGATTAAAGGGAAAATTTTTTAGGGGAAAAATTTAAATTTTTTAATTAAATTTTTTTCCCCTTTTTAAACCTTTTATTTTTTCCCCTTTTAAAATTTTTTTATTTTTCCTCCAGTTTTTCTTTTTTCCCCTTTCCCTTTTTTCCCTTTTTCCTTTTTTTCTTCCCCCCTTTTTTTCCCCTTTTTTTCTTTTTCCCCTTTTTTTCTTCCCTTCTTTTCTCTCTCCCCCCTCCCCCTTCCCCCTCTTTCTTTTCCCTTTTCTTCCCCCTCTTTTCTTCTCTCTCTCTCTCTCTTTCTCTTTTTCCCTCTCTCCTTTTCTCTCTCTCCCCTTCTCTTTTTTCTTTTCTCTCTCTCTCTTTTTCTCTCTCCTCCCTCCCCTCTCTCCCCTCTCTTCTCTCCTCTTTTCTCTCTTCCCCTCTTTTCCCCCTTTTCCCCCTAAATCCCTCTTCCCTTCCTTTTTTTTCCCCCTTTTTTCAAAAAATAAAAAAATTCGTCCCAAAAGGACTTTCAAAATTTTTTTTGAAAACAAAAGAAAAGGCCAGGGCGGAAAAGGATTGGGGTTCCATTTTTTCTGGTGCCTTTGGGGGCGGGGCCAAGGGGCCCGGGGAAAAGGTTGAAGGGAAAGGGAGGGGGCGTGAAGAAAAATTTTGATTGGGTGATGAGAGTAATGTGAGGGGTGGAGGGGGAGAGGGTGACAATGAGAAGGAAATAGAGGTGCTTTGGGTGGATTTACGAGACGGGAAGAGGGTTTAAAAAGAGGGGGGGGGTTTGTGTGAAGAAAAGGAAAAGTTTAAGGGGGGTTGGGTGAGGAAAAGGGGAATGGGGAAATAACGTGAAGGAAATAGTTGAGAAAGGAAAGGAAAGAAGGTTGGAAGGAAGGAAAGGAAATGGAAGGAAGAGGAAGAGCATGAAAGAGAGAAATGGAGACGCCACTTAGGCCATTGTGAGTGTGAGGAAGTTTACGGTAAAGTAAGGAGGGGGAAAAGGAGTAGAGGAAATGAGGTATTGGAGGAGGAGGAGGAGGAGGAGGAGGAGGAGGAGGAGGAGGAGGAGGAGGGAGGAGGAGGAGGAGGAGGAGGGAGGAGGAGGAGGAGAGGAGGAGGAGGTATTGGAGGAGGAGGGAAGGGAAAAGGAGCGTAGGATATGAGGTGGTGGAGGTGATGGTGGAGGAAAATAGATAGTGGAGGAGGCAGAATAGAAGAAGAAAAAGATGATGATGATGATTAAGAAATGAATATAAAGGAAGAACAGGAGACGGAGGAGGAGAAACAAGTAAAAAAACCCAGAAGACGAAGAGAGAGAGAGAGAGAGAGAGAGAGAGAGAGAGAGAGAGAGAGAGAGAGAGAGAGAGGAGAGAGAGAGAGAGAGCGAGAGCGAGAGCGAGAGCGAGAGCGAGCGAGCGAGCGAGCGAGAGAGAGAGAGAGAGAGAGAGAGAGAGAGAGAGAGAGAGAGAGAGAGAGAGAGAGGGGGGTTCAGCCAACGCCCACCATCTTCTAACAGTATCCATGGCTTACAGTGGTTGTGGTCGGGTTGTTAAGACACACCCCAAAACTGCCTTATCAAGTAATTACGGTCATATTCAGCAGGAGGACCCCCGCCGAGGAGACACAGCGGGGAACCACAAGGCTTCTGTTCCTTAGCGTCCTCTCCTCAATTTGTTTCGCGCTCTTTCTCCCCACGTTACCACCACAACGCCACATAAGAACCTCAACCTCTCTTAAGTGTGGCATACCCTGGGGGACCTAAGGAAGGGGTAGGGGGTTGAAGTTCCTCATCTTACCGTGAGTTCTAGACGGCGTGCCCTTAATTGCTTTACCCCTTTCTGTGGTCAGGTATAGAGGAGGTGGAGGGAGGGGTTGGGGTGGAGGGAAAGGAGGTTGTGTAGGGGGGTGGAGGGGGGTCTGGGCTTAAAGAGTTATTGGTCTATCACAGTTTTTGAAGAGTGTGGAGTATTGGGTGAGTGGTGAGGCTGTGGGTAGTGGAGGAGGGGTAGTAAGTGGATAGAGGAGGTGGAGGTGGAGGTCAGGGAAGGATATAGAGGGTAGAGGAGGCTATATAGGGACGAGGGATGGTAAAAGTAACGCACTGCAGTTTTGATAGGGTGAAAAAATTTAATGTTTTGTGGTTGTGATGGTGGTGGTGGTGGTGGTGACGTGCTACAAACTAACACATAGACAGACATTTCTAACTGTAACTGTCTAATTTCTAACTTTCTTTCTTCTTTTGTTTTCTTCTTAAATTTTTGTTCTCATTTCTAACTTTCTAATTACAGACAGACATTACATTTCTAACATCACCACCACAGAATTTCCACTAAAAAGAAACCACTAAAAACTAATTATTATACGTCTGACCAATGAGTTGCCAGCACCATCACAACCATCATCATCACCACCACCATCACCACTATTATCATCATCACCACCAGCACCATAATCATCACCACCACCATCACAACCATCATCATCACCAGCACCATCACCACTATTATCATCATCACCACCACCATCACCACTATTATCATCATCACCACCACCACCATAATCATCACCACCACCATCACAGCCATCATCATCACCACCACCATCACCACTATTATCATCATCACCACCACCACCATAATCATCACCACCACCACCATCACTACCACCTTCACCTCCTTCATTATGCTCTCACCACAACCACCACTCCCCAAATCACCGCACACACCACTACCATCACCACCACCACCACCAAACCCATCTCTTTACTCCACCATAGAACGCAAAACCTAAAACAAGAAAAGAAAAAACGATGACACAAAAAAACAAAAACAAAAACAACCCGATGACACAGACAAAAAAAAAAAAAAAAAAGTGTAAAAATCGCCCGCTACCCCATCGCATACAGGGACTTCTTCGTTACAACACAATTCACCGTAATTACCTTAAGTAGCAGGTATCACGGGGGGGAAACGAGCTTATTTTCTCTCTGCAACAACTGAATGTATGTAATCATCCGGTTTTCTATTATATACACTTGGCATCCAAATTAATAACGCTACATGAAAACTTCGAAAATTAGCTACGTGGGAGGGGGAGGGGGAGGGGGAGGGGGAGGAGGGGGAGGAGGAGGAGAGGAGGAGGAGGAGGAGGAGGCGGAGGAGGAGGAGGAGGAGGAGGGGGGGGAGGAAGAGGCAAATTAATGATGATAGTTATGGTGATATTGATGATATAAAAATAACATGTTCCCTTCAATGATAATGGATTTTTTCCTTCTTCAATTCGTCTGTTTTCTTATCGAATATTCTTTACTCTTTTACTTTTTCTCTATCCCAAGTTCCTTTACATGTTCCCTTATCTTAATTATGCTCTTTTACTTTTTCTCTCTAGTGCTCTTCTCTCTCTCCTCTCTCCTTCTCATCTCTCTCTCTCTTCTCTCCTCTCTCGCTCTCTCTCTCTCCCCTGTCTTCTCTATCTGCCTCTCTCTCTCTCTCTCGTCTGTCTGTCTCTCTCTCTCTCTCTCTCTCTCTCTCTCTCTCTCTCTCTCTCTCTCTCTCTCTCTCTCTCTCTCTCTCTCTCTGTCTCTCTCTGTCTCTCTCTGTCTCTCTTTGTCTGTCTCTATCTGCCTCTGTCTCTGTCTCTCTGTCTGTCTGTCTCTCTCTCTCTCTCTCTCTCTCTCTCTCTCTCTCTCTCTCTCTCTCTCTCTCTCTCTCTCTCTCTCTCTCTCTCTCTCTCTCTCTCTCTCTCTCCCTCTCTGCTCCTCTCTTACCTCATACCACTCCTTCCCTCTTCCTCCCTTTCTTAGTTAGTGCGGAATCAATAGGGAGTTAATAAAGGATGCTAGACAATTACATGGATGGGGATGAAAGGGGAATGTAGGTAGTGTTAGGTAACAGGAATTACCACGTGTAGGTCTCACTGCCTCCTGTAGCTTTCTTATATTCTCATGCTTCTTTCTCCTAATCTCCCCTCCCTCACAACACCTTTCCTCCACCTTCCTTTCCCCTCAGTCTATAAAAGCTCCCCTCTTTTCTCCCTCCTCCCGTGCGACACCGTAAGCCAATATTAAATGTCCAATTAAAGCAAATTAGACGGCGGGGAATAAATGGCACAGCCCGATCGTCTGCTAATCATTCCTGTCATGCGTGCTGGAGTCTTGAGGTTCGGGCTTGTGGGCTTCACGTTTGAGGCTTGGAATTGGGCTTAGGGCTTCAAGTTTTGCTATTTTTTCTCGTTTTTCGGTTTTTCGTTTTAATTTCTTTCTTTTTTTATTTTGATTAATGGACTGGGCTTGGTTTTTGGGTTTATATTTTTTTTTTGTCTTCGGTTTTTCAGTTTCGGAATTGGATCTGATGTTTTGGTCTTTCGGCTTCTGTTTTTTTTTTTGAGGGGGCTTCTTTGTCTTTAAGTTGGTCTTGTGGTCTTTCGATCCTCATTTTGGTCTTGTTTTCCTTCTGGTCTTTCGATGTTTGGTTTCCTGGTCTTGTCAATAGTCCTGATATTACTTTTGGTCTGTCTTGGTGACGGTCTCTTGGGGGTCTTGGTCTTTGGTCTGATTGGTCTGGATTGCGTTCCGTATATAAATAATTAGGAATACTTCTGATGGCAATGTGTGGTGGTAGTGACGGTGGTATAGTTGTGAGGGATAGTAATGGTGGTGGTGGTAGTTGTGGTGGTGGTGGTATAGTTATGAGTGGCAGTGGTGGTGGTGGTGGTGGTGGTGGTGGTATCGAGCAGCAATAGTGGTGATGATGGTGGTGGTGATGGTGAGTAGTGGTAATCATCGGTAGCGTCGGTGATAATGACGCTGGTAATGACGGTGGTGTGGAGATAATGATGGTGATATGGAGGGTGGTAACAGGGGCGATAATGCTAGCCTGCGGGGAGGAGGAGGAGGAGGAGGGAGGAGGAGGAGGAGGAGGAAGAGGAGGGGATGGTGGTGAGGGGAAGAGGAGGAAACCAGAACAGGTGATGGGGTAAGGTGGAAGGAAGGATGGGGGGGGGGGAAGGGAGGGGTAGTTAACCGATCTTCATTACCACATATTAAGAGGAATTAATTTCAACCATCTGAGGGGGTGAGAGGGTCGCCGTGGCAGGGAGGGGGCAGGGGGCGGCAGGGAACCCTTCAGTCCGGTTTTGCGGGAGACGAAAATTTGTGGATCCAGAACACGATATTGGGGTGGGGAAAGGGGAGGCAGGGAAGGGGGGAGAGCGAGGTAGAGGGGGGGGAGGCAGGGGTGGGGGAAGGGGAAGCAGGGGTGGGGATGGGGGCGGCAGGGGTGGGGAAGGTGAGGCAGGGGTGAGGGGAGATGTGAAGGGGTGCAGGGTTTGTGAGAGGGAAGTTGGGGGAAGAAAAAGAGGAGGAAGGGGATGGTAGGGGGATTGATATTGGTGAGTTAGATTGGGGAAGGGGGAGGGTGGGGAAATATATATGAGGAAGGGAATATGTGAGTGAGCTGATGTGAATGAGGATTTAATGAGGATGTAGAATGTATGGCAGGAGCAGGAGGAGGAGGAGGAGGAGGAGGAGGAGGAGGAGGAGGAGGAGGAGAGAGGAGGAGGAGGAGGAGGAGGAGGAGGAGGAGGGTTCAAAGTACAAGCATTCCACGCATACAATCGATACTTGAAAATTGTGTAGAAATGTGATGAGTCTGGTGGTGGTGGTGATACTGTTGTTGTTGTTGTTGTTATTGTTAGTAGTAGTAGTAGTAGTACAGTAGTAGTAGTAGTGTAGTAGAAGTAGTAGTAGTAGTAGTAGTAGTAGTAGTAGTAGTAGTAGTAGTAGTAGTAGTAGCAGTAGTAGTAGTGTTGGTGGTGTCTAAAAAGTGTCAGAGTTGCTAAAGTGGTGGAGAAAAATATCCTCTCTTTCTCTCTCTCTCTCTCTCTCTCATCCCTCACTCTCTCTCTCTCTCTAACCCTCCTCTCTCTCTTTCTCTCTCTCTCTTTCTCTTTCTCTCTCTCTAACCCTCTCTCTTCTCTCTCTCTCTCTCTCTCTCTCTCTCTTCTCTCTCTCTCTCTCTCTCTTCTCTCTCTCTCTCTCTCTCTCTCTCTCTCATCCCTCTCATCCCTCCCTCTCTTATCCTTTCCTCTCAAAAATAATAAATCACGTACAAAGGAGAGAAAATATAGACTGATCAATTTGCAAAGTAATCTCTCTCGCCTCATCCCGGGCCCAAATAAAGGTTCCCGCAGTGCTGCCGGACAAGAGGCAGCGGCCATCAAGCAACATTCTTCACGGCTCGGCTATCAATTCCCGCCTGTCAATGGGACGCACGATCAGCTGACTCCATGTAAACAAAGATGCGCGCCTTAAATTATTCGCCCTCCCCGTCTTTTGCATTGGTGGTGGTGGTGGTGGTGGTGGTGGTGTGTGGCGTGAGGGAATCTACCTGTGTATGTGTGTATGTGTGTGTGTGTGTGTGTGTGTGTGTGTGTGTGTGTGTGTGTGTGTGTGTGTGTGTGTGTGTGTGTGTGTGTGTGTGTGTGTGTACAAATATGGATTGAGTTGGAGTTTTCGATTTGGGTTTTTATTGTTTTCTTTCTTTGTCTTTTGTAATGTCTGGTTGTGTGTACCTCATTCTGGCTTGTGTGTGTGTGTGTGTGTGTGTGTGTGTGTGTGTGTGTGTGTGTGTGTGTGTGTGTGTGTGTGTGTGTGTGTGTGTGTGTGTGTGTGTGTATGTGTGTGTGTATGTCTCTCTCTCTTCTGTATGTGTGTGTGTGTGTGTGTGTGTGTATGTGTGTGTGTGTGTGTGTGTGTGTGTGTGTGTGTGTGTGTGGTGTGTGTGTGTGTGTGTGTGTGTGTGTGTGTGTGTGTGTGTTGTCATCCCCACACACTATTCCGACACCGGGACAAACACGGGCGATTAATGAGATACCCAGTTGCACAGGCACGGCGATGCTGGTGGTGGCGGCGGCGACGTGTAAGTAATGCCAGTGATCAGCCAAGCAGTGAGGAGCGACAAGAACCCCGAGCTCGTTAGTGAGGCGCGGCGACCAATTATACGATGGACGTGCAAGGTCGGTACATTAATAATAAAAACCAACGATCCATGCGTCTTTTTTCTCCTCCTCCTCCTGTTCCTCCTCCTCCTGTTCCTCCTCCTCCTCCTCCTCCTCTTCCTCCTCCTCCTCCAGGAATTAAGCTGCAACTCGGAAAGGATGAAGGAGAAGGAGACGGAGGTAATAGAGTAGGTTAACATGTATATGATGAGGATATACATAAAAGACCATCCTGTTCTTTGTTTTTGTGAAGTTTTGAAAGTTATATAATTATGGTATGTAGTTAACGATTATCATTCTTTACATATCGATTAACCATTCATTCCCTGTTGCTACTATAATATTCAGTGCCTTAAACTCCGGGTAATTGTTTCACTACAGAGTAATAGGTACTTTGCTGTCTAATAAATTCTGAAAAGGAGGATTAAAGTGACTAAACTGGCTTTTATAACTATTAGAATTTATTGTTATACCTACCACTCCCCTTTCCTCCATTACACTCCATAATGCTTACACTACCACTCCACTTTCCTCCATTCCACTCCATAATACTTACACTACCACTCCACTTTCCTCCATTCCACTCCATAATACTTACACCTACCACTCCCCTTTCCTCCATTCCACTCCATAATACTTACACTACCACTCCACTTTCCTCCATTCCACTCCATAATACTTACACTACCACTCCCACTTTCCTCCATTCCACTCCATAATACTTACACTACCACTCCACTTTCCTCCATTCCACTCCATAATACTTACACTACCACTCCACTTTCCTCCATTCCACTCCATAATACTTACACTACCACTCCACTTTCCTCCATTACACTCCATAATACTTACACTACCACTCCACTTTCCTCCATTCCACTCCATAATACTTACACTACCACTCCACTTTCCTCCATTACACTCCATAATACTTACACTACCACTCCACTTTCCTCCATTACACTCCATAATACTTACACTACCACTCCACTTCCTCCATTACACTCCATAATACTACACCTACCACTCCACTTTCCTCCATTCCACTCCATATACTTACACTACCACTTCTCCACTTTCCTCCATTACACTCCATAATACTTACACTACCACTCCACTTTCCTCCATTACACTCCATAATACCTACACCTACCACTCCACTTTCCTCCATTACACTCCATAATACTTACACCTACACTCCACTTTCCTCCATTCCACTCCATAATACTTACACTACCACTCCACTTTCCTCCATTACACTCCATAATACTTACACCTACCACTCCACTTTCCTCCATTCCACTCCATAATACTTACACCTACACTCCACTTTCCTCCATTCCACTCCACAATACTTACACTACCACTCCACTTTCCTCCATTCCACTCCATAATACTTACACTACCACTCCACTTTCCTCCATTCCACTTCACAATACACTCTTCCTCAACCTCCTCTAAGTCTATCCCTTGCTTACCCTCCTATCCTAGTCTTTAATAACTCCTTCCACCTCTATTTGACACTCCACTTTCTTCCACTTTCTTCCATTCCACTCCATTATACACTCTTCCTCAACCTCCTCGAAATCTATCCCTTGCTTCTCCTATCCTATCCTTCAATAACTCCTTTCACCTCCATCCGACACCTCACTATCTTCTTCTTTCCTTTCTTTCACTACATAATACACTTCCTCAGCCTCCTCTAAATCTATCCCTTGCTTCTCCTATCCTATCCTTCCCTTCAATAACTCCTTTCACCTCCATCCGACACCTCACTATCTTCCCCATCCTCCTCAAAGCATCTATTTCTTCCCCACAAATCCTCTAACGCCTGCAGCGCCTTCCTCAGACACCCGTAGATCCCTGGGTTGCGAGAGACGGTCGAAAATTGATCGATAAAAAGAAGTATTTTCTCAGCAGCTGGCGGTCTCGGGGCTGCCCAACACTATATCAGAGGGTCACAAATGGAAGGCAAGCAAAATGTATTATTGTTGCTTCACACTTCCATCCATCGCCAGTCATCCATCTCTCGTAATTGTGGTTTATAGCAAAGAGAGAGAGAGTGAGTGAGAGGGAGGGAGAGGGGGAAGGGAGAGGGAGGGAAGCAGAGAGGGAGGGAAGCAGAGAGGGAGAGGGGGAAGGGAGAGAGAGGGAGGGAGAGGGGTAGGGAGAGAGAGGGAGAGAGAGGGGGAAGGGAGAGAAAGGGAGGGAGAGAGAGGGAGAGAGAGGGGGAAGGGCAGGAGAGAGGGAAGGGAGAGAGAGGGAGGGAGAGGGGTAGGGAGAGGGAGGGAGAGAGTAGTAGTAGCAGCACAAGGCAAGTTATTAGAAGGGTTAGCAGGATGGATTCGATTAGTAGTTATAACGAGACTCTTCGATCACACTTTCATTGTCAGCAACCCAGTTATTCTGCTCCGCTTGTCTACCACTCGCTCTCTTTCACCTTCTCTCCCTCCCTCTGTCTTTATCTTTGCCTTCTCTTACCTCCTTCTTTATCGCCCTCTCCCTATCCTCATTCTCACCTTTCTCCTCTTCCCTTCTTCTTTAACTTGTCTTCCCTCCCACCTTCTTTGTCTTGTTCTCTTCTTCACCTTTCCAGTCTCCTTAGTGTTTTATCCCCACACACACACACACACACAGTCATCATTAGCGCCAAACAGGTAACACACTGCCAAGGTTAGTAATGAGAGGACTAAGCCAAGCACCCGGGGAGGCACAGGTGAGGAGTGAGGCGCCTTAATTCCACACCTACATGAGATACACTGGTAACGAATACATGACTTTTCAGGCATAAACAAAGACGCCGTATTAAATTTCACTAAACTGTTTCTCTACAAATGGCTACTGACGCTATTCGATAAAAATACATGACTTTTCAGGCACACACACATATAAAAAGACGCCGGATTTAATACATTTCACTAAAAAGCTTCTCTACAAATGGCTACTGACGCTATTCGATATAAATGCATGACTTTTCAGACACACACACACACATAAAAAGACGCCAGATTTAATTAATTTCCCTAAACTGCTTCTCTACAAATGGCTATTGACGGCATTCAATAAAAACCTTTGTACTGATCTTTCATGATGACAGGGTTGACATAGAAGGAACAGAGAGATGAGATAAAGAGGAGGAAGAGGATAGTGAGAGAGGATAAAAAGGAACAATGGCCTAGTACAACACCCCCGCCAGGCCGTCAACAAACCGTGCACAAGAAAGACGAAACAGAGAAAAATAAAGAAGAAACAGAGAGATAAATAAGAAACAGAGATAAAGAAGAGAAATAGGATAGAGAGAGAGAGAGGATAAAAAGAACAATGGCCTCGTACACTACCCCCGCCATGCCGTCAAAAAACCGTGCACTCTCCCCGGCCCAACAAGCAACGCCAATGTGCGCGTCACCCACCGCACGGCAGCCACGCGACACGGCGGCGGACACAAGCCATAAATAGAAGAGTAAACATTAGGAGACACACCGCCGCTTGCATTCCACGTGACTCTAACACTGCGATATATACACACTTAGAAAAAAAAGGGTAGGAAAAGGGGTAGAAAAAGGGTATTTGTAGTGATGAAATACTGTTACCCTTTTTCTACCCTTACAAATATACCCTTTCGGATCGACGCAAATATACCCTTTTCCAACCCTCTCGTCTAAAAAGGGTAGATAAAGGGTAGATGAAGGGTATAATCGGTAGCATCTACCCTCCAGCCTGGACATAGGGTTTAAAAAAGGCAGTGATGGTGCGATGTAACAATTCTACCCTTAATGTACCCCATATTTCTGAGAGTGTAGGGAGAAGGGCCTGAGTGGAGATAAGTGAAAGGGTCTCTCTCTCTCTCTCTCTCTCTCTCTCTCTCTCTCTCTCTCTCTCTCTCTCTCTCTCTCTCTCTCTCTCTCTCTCTCTCTCTCTCTTCTCTCAATAATTATGTATGAACTGTGGATCACCCAGAATAAAAACACATGGTAAACGAATCAAAATCTGTAAATAAACAACTAAAAAACGTGTTATATGTAATCAAACGACAGGTAAGATAAGTAAAACAAAAACAACAATATAAATCTGAATACAGGCACTTCGTAAACAGACCCTAACGATAAGCCAATCATAAATACGCAAGTGATATTCCCTTCTCGAGACGTAATAAATAAACAATGTAGTACACTGCAAAGAGTGATAAAAAATGGTAAACAAACATAAAGCGACAACAAAGAATGGTATATCTTTTTACGAACTTAAACTGACAGCGCCTACAGAACGGGGACAGGTGTGGGGGAGGGGGAGAGGAGGGAGAGGCGGGGTCTGGTCTCCCTCTCAGTTAAGCAGACAGGGATGGGGCGAGGACGAGAGGTCAGTGTGGTCTGTGTCTGGTCAGCGGCTGTCACTGGTCTCCCCACACGCGGTCCTCCCCGTTAGCATGCGGTTACCCACTGTCCTCTCTATCCATTACCGCCCACACCGCTCCAGGGGGACGTGTGTTGGATTTGGGCGGCTGTCCGGGTGACCAAATGCCTGACCGAGACGGGACGGGGTGACTTAAAAAAATAGAGGCACGTATATGATGCCCTTAACCCGTGTAAAATAAGAAAAAACATAAGAAAATAAGGAAGCTACAAGAGGCCGTGAGACCTAATTAAATAAAAACAGCATTAAGGTAAGTAAATATTCATCTTTATCCCTCCATAACTATACGACTTTAACTTAAATCATAGAGGGACACATATATGATAGCTTTAACCCATGTGAAATGAAGATTGCATTAAGGAAACAAAGTAAATATTCATCTTTAACACTCTACAACTATACATCTTTAACTCAACACTCATAATATTCTCTTGTATTCTTTATTGTTTTACGAAGTCCACCTCCATCTATCCCTTCCTACATCCTTGTCCCGTCCCGTCCTAGCCTTACCCCCTTCCCCCCTCGCCCCCATAGCATCGCCCCGCCCCGCCCGCCCCGTCCCGCCACTCCAAGTTGACAGGGATAGTGGTTTAAGGACCCACATGGAGATTTACCGGGGCGAGTGTGGTGAGGACGTGGTTTTCGGTGGCTTCAACTAATTTCCACGGGGCGGCGGGGACGGGTGGGGGCAGGCGGGGACGGGTGGGGGCAGGCGGGGACGGGTGGGGGCAGGCGGGGGCGACGCTGAGGGTGAGTGAGGGGAGGATGTTTGTTTTGGGTAAGGAGTAAATTGCTAGATCGAGGGTCACGGTTAGTCAGTGGTTTGTTAGGCTCAAGCGCAGAGACAATGACTAGGGGTTTGAAAGGCTGTGTGTTAAGGGGATATGCTGTCCTCCTCCTCCTCCTCCTCCTCCTCCTCTGCTTCCTTCATTAATTAACACTTTACTTGGTCTTATTTTAACTCATTCCTATATCTTTTTTAGTACTTAGGGGTTTTAAAGGCTATGTGTTAAGGGAATGTTAAGTTATGCTGACTTCCTCCTCCTTCATTAATTAGCAATGCACTTGGTCTTATTCTAACTATTCCTATACACTTTTCTTATTAAATCCTAACTTACTCCTATATCTCCATCTATTCTTCTTCTTCCTCTTCTGCCGCCTCCTTCATTAATCAACACGTCACCCATTTTCATCCTGACTCATTCCAATAATAAAAAATAAAAAATCCTATTTACACTTATTCGTATGTCTACATATTTTCTTGTTATTGTGGATTTATTATGTTCATCATGTTACTACGTACTTCTATTACTATTGCTACTATTGTTGTTGTTGAGCAGTTATGGTGTTACTGATTGTGTCCTCAAGTATGGGCGAAGGCGACATTGTGTATTATCCTATTGCAGTTCATTCATCTGTTATGGAGTGAAAGGTGAAATATGATCTTGTAAGTGTAGTACATACGAGGACTCTCCAGTATCATCATCACGTCAATATTATGAGAGAGAGAGAGAGAGAGAGAGAGAGAGAGAGAGAGAGAGAGAGAGAGAGAGAGAGAGAGAGAGAGAGAGAGAGAGAGAGAGAGAGAGAGAGAGAGAGAGAGAGAGAGAGAGAGAGAGAGAGAGAGAGAGAGAGAGAGAGAAAAAAAAAATCGTGATTAAAGAAATACTACAGGGATTTGATACCTAAAACTTTTGATGTATGAACAAAATTACCTCTACAACCCATTTTACACAAATAAAAATAAAAATACTTGTGCTCACCAGGGATCGAACCTGGGACCTTCTGTGTGTTAGACAGATGTGATAACCACTACACCATGAGCACTTGATATACTCCTACCTCGTTTCTCATAAGTATCTTCGTGACCTTATAGTGGGAGGCGTGGACGGTGATAAGGGAATGCATACACACCTTCATTTATCCTCCCTTGACCCTAAGTTCATTCCCTCATTACTGTATATTATGGTTTTTTTTCCCCTGTATGCCTTTGGGTGAAAAAAAAATTATTGGTAAATTTCCAGATGAACACCGAACTTCCTTTGGTGAACGAAACTAATTTTTTCTGGTGAGTTTGATGTGTTTTGAATTGATCTACTAACTGTTTCTGTCTGCAATTTTTTTTTTTTTTTTTGTGATTTGCAAAAAAAATGACAAAAAAACAAATTGAACCTAACCAAACCTTTACCTAACTAAAAAAAAAAAACAAGAGAAAAAAAAAGTGATTTGCGACAAAAACGGTTAGCAGATTCATATCAAAACACATTAAAACTCACCAGAAAAAAATAGTTTCGTCCACCAAAGTGAATTTAGTGTTCATCTGGAATAATACCAAATTATTATTATTATTATTATTATTATTATTATTATTTACCGGTGTCCTTCACGCCTTACCCTCCCTCCATCAGTCCGTGAATGTGGAGTGCATCCCTTATTCCTTGTTTATCCCTATATCCTTGTCTTCCTTATGTTCTTATCCTGTTTCTCGCCTCACCACATTCCTCCATCCATCCCTCGGCCTCTCATCTCATCCACATCATTTCCATCTCCCCTCCACATCCCCTCATCCCCCTCCACACTCCCCCACAACCTTATAGACAGTTGAATTATACTCTGGTTTTTTTTTAACGAGGTGAAAAATCCTGACTCCTTGCTGCTTACTGACTGATATTTGATGCCAGGAGAAGGGAATACTACGCTTCTTCTAAATTTCAGCTGTATTTTATCATATTAACCATATTATCAGGTAAACATAGGTATCATTTTAAGCATGAGACCTTACGATAGAATGGAATTTTCGCCTCGTTAAAAAAAAATAGACTAGTATACTGAAGACGAAGGTTGTAGATGCAGGTTGATATATAATGTTAGAAAAACGTACTATGCTTTCGTAATACATCTAACGTAACGAAGAAAAACCATACCGTCACACCACAATACAACTACGGCACTGTAGATAAATAACACAGTACTGTAATAACAATAAACAACAACACAACATCCTACCTATAAAAAAAACAAAAATCGTACCTAAGGCATCTAATTATCGTACTTATGACCGAAACAGCTCTGGGTGAAAGTATGAGGGTTGAAAATGGATGACGGAAGGTTGAGTGGCAGGTGGCGGGGTGGTGGAGGCCGCACATCCCTCTCTCCACCAGTCTTCAGGAAAACAAGGGTGTCCTAATATGCTTATCACCCCGGGAGGCCGCCTGACACCCCTTCCAGCCCTCCCCTACCCCTTGAAGAGCTGACCTAACCTTGCCATCACTCCAGACTCGCCCTCCACCGCCCCTCTGATGGCACTGGGAGAGAGAGAGAGAGAGAGAGAGAGAGAGAGAGAGAGAGAGAGAGAGAGAGAGAGAGAGAGAGAGTAGCCGAGAGAGTAGCCGAGAGATGCGACTAAAAACTAAAAACTAAAAAAAAAGAAACTATACTAAAGTTAAAAAGAACAATTCTAAGAAAAAAGACAAAAAAACTCTCTTTCCTTTAGTTCATTGTGATATAATGCAGCAAACATCGTCCCCTTCCCCTGCCTGCACTGGTGGCTTCCTCGTTCCCCTTCATTCCTGACACGAGCCGCCCTTGTCAACCCCCTATTCGGAAAGGTAAAGATCCGAAGCCGCTATCTATACACTCATTCCTCCTCTCCTTTTCCTCCCTTCCATTCTAATATATTTTCTTACTGTCTTCTTTATAGGTACTGGTAATTAAGTGGGGTTTTTGTTACTCCTATATTTTTGCCCTCGGCCAGTCCTTTGTGATGTGAAAAAGACAATAAAGTCTTCTTTCTCGCCATCTCTTTGTTCTTCTTTCTCGCCATGCATCAACCTGCGCCTCACGTCTCGACTTCCGGTGCCCGTAGCAAGGAAGGAGGTGAGAAGCGTGATAATGACGTGTTTCCCAGGTAGCGAGAAGGGACTATGAAAAATATGTTTGTGTTTCCTGAAGGTGCTGAAAGAGGGAGGAGAAGGAGGAGGAGGGGAGGAGGAGAGGAGGAGGAGGAGGAGGAGGAAGGAGAGAGGAGGAGAGAGGAGGAGGAGGGGAGGAGGAGAGGAGGAGGAGGAGGAGGAGGAGAAAGGTCAATGAAGAAGGGAAAGGAAAGTGAGCATTTGGTGTGTCGTCGAGATGTCATAACGTAACCTTCAAGCATACTTATATGATGTACTTTTTACCTACTTTCATTATGAAGCGAATATCCAACCCACACACACACACACACACACACACACACACACACACACACACACACACACTCACACGCACACGCACACACACACACAAAGAAAGAAACGTCCACACATACACGTACACTTATCAAGAAAGAATTTTACCTTGGGTAACACGAAAAAGCCGGTGGGAACAGTGGACAAAAAGAGGCCGGTGAGCGGAGAGCAGGAGGAGGAGGATACAGGATTACATAGGAGTAGAGGAGACTAGGAGGAGGGAGTGAGATTAAGAGGAGGAGATGGAGGGAGGAGGAGGAGGAGGAGGGGGAGGAGGAGGAGGGGTGAGGCAGGTCGGAGGAGGAGGAGGAGGAGGAGGAGTGAGGCAGGTCGGAGTCGGTCTGTCTCGCCGCCACACAAACACACTTAACGACAAACCGTAGGCGTTATCGTGGACAGATTCCGCTGATAAAACTAATTACGAGTCATTATGTCAGCGGCAATTAGCGGACGGTCGGTGTCCTGGCGGCGGGGAGGAGAGATGTTATCGCCGCCACCACTACCACTACCACTACCTCTACCTGTGCCCCAAGGTCCCCCCACCCTCCAGACACCGCTACCCAGATACCCAGATCCCTTTCCTTCCCACCACTGTTATCACCACCACCACCACCGCCGCTACCCACACCTTCCTTCCATCACCACCACCATCACCCTTTCCACCTTTCCTATCCTTCCCTCACACCACCACCACCACCACATCACCACCCACGTCCTCCCCATTACCTTACCAATACCTTTATAATAGTCACCACCTGCACCACTCATCTGACCCACCACCACCACCACCACCACTGCCACCATCACCACCAAGGCCAAGGTAATTAGTCATCTGCACGGCCTACCACAGCCTACCTATCACACGTCTCTGAAATACTGTTCTTGTTTTAATCATGTTTTCGTTTCAATAATAAATAAGCCTCTCCTTAGCTCGCCTGTCGCAATGAAAACGTAGCCTGAGAAGATTTGCAACACGGGTATAGCACCTTCTATGTATTGTACAGTATTATAAATTAGTGATATTCTGATGTTTATTATACTTTAGGGATTTAAGAACCTTGTTTAGAGAATTATAAAGAACGTGGATAGTTAACTAACTGCACACGGAAAAAAACGATAGTAGAAAAGTAGACTAGAAAAAGTAGAAAGTAGAAAGTAGAAAAGTAGACTAGAAAAAGTAGAAAGTAGAAAGTAGAAAAGTAAACTAGAAAAAGTAGAAAGTAGAAAGTAGAAAAGTAGACTAGAAAAAGTAGAAAGTAGAAAGTAGAAAAGCAAACTAGAAAAAGTAGAAAGTAGAAAAGAAAAAGTAGAAAGTAGAAAGTAGAATAGAAAAAGTAGAAAGTAGAAAGTAGAAAAGTAAACTAGAAAAAGTAGAAAGTAGAAAGTAGAATAGAAAAAGTAGAAAGTAGACTAGAAAAAGTAGAAAATAGAAAAGTAGACTAGAAAAAGTAGAAAATAGAAAGTAGAAAAGTAAAAAAAAAATAATCTCGATAAGAAAGAGAAGGAAAGAGAAATAAAAGGGACGCGAGAAGGAAGAAAATAATATAACTATAGAAGTCTGCAAGCACGAGGCGACGCGTTCACATAGTCCCCTTTTAGGAAACACTGACAGGTTACTACGAATACTGAAGTAACCCCGAGGCTGTTATTATTACCATCATTACTATCATTATCATCATTATTATTATTACTGGCGAGGATTGATTTTTTTATTTGATTTGTATAATTTTATATACACAATACAAGCATGTACAGAAATACATAATGCGAGGATTGATACCATACAAACGTTACGGGTATAAGAACGGCATGACTTTATAGGGACTGGTAGCTAACGGGATTTTTGTACTTTTTTTATATCTTTGCCCTTGGCCATTACTTTTGAGATGTAAAAAACAACAACGACATGAATAATAAACAACGTATAAGTCTTAAGTGAGGTGATCTAAACAGGTTACTGAAAGCCTACGGAAGGAATCTAAAAATCCTACAGGCACTATAGGCTCCAACGTCAAAATAAATAAAATAAAAATAAAAAAGGTCCCCGTCACGGCCTTTGTCAGGAGGGATTGATACACAGGGAGGCGAGAGAGGCAGAGGAAAGGCTGATACAACTACAACGACAACTATTTCTGACAACGATGAGGAAGGAGAGGAGGAATAGGAAAGAGGATAGTGGCAATGATGATAAAGTAACGTGAAAAAACAGGAATATGACCCACACAGAGACAATTTCC
Source organism: Chionoecetes opilio (assembly GCA_016584305.1). Lineage (NCBI taxonomy): Eukaryota > Metazoa > Arthropoda > Malacostraca > Decapoda > Majidae > Chionoecetes > Chionoecetes opilio. The sequence goes on from JACEEZ010023140.1 coordinate 536,320, forward strand.
TTTCAAACAGTTATGATTTTATTTCCTCGATGCATTTCCCTTCTTTAATCCCTCCATAACGCATAACTTCCCTCCTACCCTTCCACCCTTCCTTCCCCCCTCTATATCTAGCACTTCCTACCTCCCTCCTAACCCTCCACCTCCCCTTATCCTACCCTTTCCCCCTCCCTTCCCATCTCCATCTACCACTTCCTACGTCCCTCCTACGGTCCTACCTACCCCAACCCTCCCTTTATCCTTCCCATCCTCCTTTTCCCCTCCCTTGCCTTCCCACCTTCTCTCCTTCCCCTTCCCACCCTTCCTCCAACCCTCCAACCCTCCCTACTACCCTCCCACCCTGCCTTCTTCCCCTCCTAACCCTCCTAAAACACTTCCTCCCACTGATACAAAGCCATTCAATTCACCAACACAAACAGATCGAAGTTGAATGCATCGGATTGACGAAGCGGCGGCGGGTGGCGGGTGGATGTCCTTATTACCAGACAGGAAGTGAACGCGTTGCCATTGTGACGACCCCGAATCGTTAGCGAAACAAGGGCAAATTACCTGTCCAATAAGTGATGTTAGTGGCCATCCGCAGGTGACGAAGGGGACGATGAGGGGGAATGAGGAAGAAGGGGATGATAAGGGGGAAGGTAGGGAGGTAATGATGGTTGATATAGAATGATAGGGATGATGATAGGGATGCGGTGGGATTGTGAAAAAGTTGATGAGTGGTGGTTTGATAGGGATGATGATGTGGAAAAGAAGGGGTGAGTGGGAATGGGTGACTTAGGGATTGGATGATGTAGGAGGTGGATGATTGGGTGGATGAGGGAGGTTGTTAACAGGTTATGTGGATGAGTGGATGAGTGAGTGAGTCTATGGTGTGGGAGTCTGTCTGTCTGTCTGTCTGTCTGTTCTGTCTGTTTGTCTCTCTATCTGTCTGTCTCTCTCTCTCTCTCTCTCTCTCTCTCTCTCTCTCTCCCTAGACCAGGAAATGCTCAACCATTCGACCACTCACTAAATATCGCATTTTTGACAGTAGAAGATGAGAGAGAGAGAGAGAGAGAGAGGAGAGAGAGAGAGAGAGAGAGAGAGAGAGAGAAGAGAGAGAGAGAGAGAGAGAGAAGAAGCATGTGGGAGGAGGCAGGTTGGAGGGGAGAGACAAGGAGGTAACGAAGAGAGAAATAGAGCGAGAGAGAGGAGAGATGAAGTGAGGACCGCAGAGAGAGAGAGAGAGAAGAGAAGAGGAGAGGGAAGAGAGGAGAGAAGATTGACATGATGGGAGAGAGGCAGATGGAGTATGGAGCGAAAGATGGAGGGTAAGGGTGATGAAGGGACTAAGGAGAGAGAGGGAGAGGAGGTGAGAGAGAGAGGAGAGAGAGAGAGAGGAGAGAGAGAGTAGAGATGAGAGAGAGCTGAGAGGAAGAGAGAGAGAGATAGAGATGAAGAAAGGAGGAGGAGGAGAGATAGGGAGAGAGAGAGAGAGAGAGAGGAGAGAGAGATGAGGAGAGGAATGAGAGAGAGAGAGAGAGGGGCGGAGGAAGGGGGAGGTAGGCGGAGCATCGTCCACCCCTTAAATCAGTAAGGCTATTGTACTTTGCCTCATTGACACATACACATTTTCCCCACGTTGCCTCCTCCGCCCATTATCTCATTGGACTCTTTGTTTTTATTTCCTGGCCTCATCCCCTTACCCATTTTTCCCCTTAAACGGACGCGGCGGGAGGTGGCGACGGAAATTATAGGGTCCGGGAGGGGCGCAGAGAGGACACCAGCGGGGCGGCACTCACTTTTTGGGGCTTGGATTTTGTTGGCTCTTGACTGTCTCTCTGTCTGTCTCTGTTTCTCTTTCTCTGTCTCTCTGTTTCTATCTCTCTCTGTCTTTGTCTCTCTCTGTTTATTTTTCCCTCCCTCTTTTTTTTCTCTCAGTTTTTCTCTCTCTGCCTTTTTTCTCGCTGTTTCTTAGTCTTTTTTCTGTTTCTCAATTTTTGTATCTCTCTGTTTCTCACTCTATTCTATTTTTTCTCTCTTTATTTTTCTCTCTCTCACTCTCTTCATTGCCTATTCCTCCACGGGCTTTAATCAATCGGCTTTCTTATTTTCTTTCTTTCTCTTTGTTATTGTTGTACCTTTCTTCCTTTTCATAAATCCTTCACCTACTCCTTCAGTTATTTTCCTTATGATACCACTCCTCATTTCAGTCCCTTAATTAAAAACTTATGCCCTTCTGAAGCTTGTTTGTAAATTATTGGTGATCTAATTGTAACAACTAACGATTTTTGTTTTTCTTTTCATATTCTCTAATTCTATATTGATCTTTAAAAAATAGATTCTTTTTTCGTCTTCATTATTCCTACTCGATGTTTTACTATAGTCTATTTTTTTAACAAGGCAAAAAATCCTGCCCCCTTGCTGCTTACTGACTGATATTTGATGCCAGGAGAAGGGAATACTACGCTTCTTCTAAATGTCAGCTGTATTTTATCATAGTTAACCATAGTATCAGGTAAACACAGGCATCATTGACTGATATTTGATGCCAGGAGAAGGGAATACTACACTTCTTCTAAATTCAGTGCATTTTATCATAGTTAACCATAGTATCAGGTAAACACGAGGCATCATTGACTATATTTGATGCCAGGAGAAGGGAATACTACGCTTCTTCTAAATGTCAGATGTATTTTATCATAGTTAACCATAGTATCAGGTAAACACAGGCATCATTGACTGATATTTGATGCCAGGAGAAGGGAATACTACGCTTCTTCTAAATGTCAGATGTATTTTATCATAGTTAACCATAGTATCAGGTAAACAGAGGCATCATTTTAAGCATGAGACCTTAGGATAACATGACATTTTGGCCTTGTTAAAGAAAATAGACTATAGGTTTTACATGGTGTATTATTTTACTCCCAACTCACCTTCTATCGTTTCTTTAAGTTTCTTGAATAATAATAAAGTATCCTCTGATCTTCACTATTCATTATCTAATATTCATCACTTATTTACATTCTTAATTTCTTAACCCCTTGAGACCCAGAGCGTAATTTCTATTGTAATTTGGGTACCATTTGACGATTTTTAGTGAATATAAGCAATATTTTATAGATATGACCTGTTTAGTATCCTTGTCGACTAACTAATTTGGTATATTCAGTTACTTTTTGGATTTTTATGGCTAACAACAGACGATTTTATATAGCAAAGGAAAGATCTGGGCGTGAAGGGGTTAACTCTT